>OZ023207.1:44425255-44482755 GCA_963995525.1 Escarpia spicata
TGCGAAATTTCGCAAGTTGGTATTCTCGAAACGCTTACGAATTTTTTAACATGCGTACGAAAATCTCGCGATGGTTTGCTTGCGTTGCAACGGATACGGTCACTGATGTTTTGCTATGTTTTACCGTTTTAACGCTGCTCATGCGTTCCTGGCGGTACATTAAAAAGAATAATGTACACAACTGTTCAAGGGAACCCAGTGACTAATCAATATAGCTACTATGCAAAACATAATGTAGCATTGCCATTGAGATATGTTGATGCATATGTAATAATTAATGAGCTGAACGCCAGCGAAGCATTTGAACAGAAATGAGACACTAAACGCAAGCAATTGGAAGGATTAACGACAAGCCTCAAGCCTAAGGCTAAGCGGCTTAGCCTAAGGCTAAGGCCACGCCAAGCCAGTCAATGTTTACATTACAGAATTAGGAATTTGACGCTTCGTCGACGTATCCTGACTACACTGTTACATAGTACAGTTAGAAGACACCACCTGCGTATGTGCGTGTGTGATGTCGATTACTATTCAGATGACGCGCCGAAGGTTAAGCTTAGTTTGATCACTCGGTGTTTCTTTCCCTCGGCTAGCGCACATTCCATGACCGTCCATGGCATGACGCTAGTCTGTGACTAACTTGACTAAGACTAAGTCAGTCAAACTCAAACGTCAAAGTTGTAACTTCGTGAGACGTAACCGGAAACAAGGTCAAGGGACATGACCAGGTAAGCATATGTCTTCCAGTTCCAGATCAGGATTTGTAGTTTGTTGTAACTTGTAATGTAGTGAGTAGATGGTTTAACATAGTACTGACTTGTGGTTGTACAGTTGTGTTAAATATTAATTTAGCAGGCCTCTAGTACTTGCCCTATGGCGTGTATTTGTTAACTAATTACGCGCTACATTTGAATATTAAGCCTAAATACTATTGAAATTAAAATGGAGATTTTTCGGTAAATGTATAAGATTGTTGTGGATTTATTATTTTGTGCCATTGCGTATTTAAGCACAAAGCATCATAGGATAAAACTTGTTGACATTTATACATGCACTCCCTGTACAATTGTTCAAATTTGTGCCCCCATAGACTACCCACTCTGGATCCGCCCCTGAATATGGACTATGTTAGATGATGTGTCTATGTATAGGGCTAAGGTAGTGAGGAATAAAGATTATCAAAGAACAGTATTTCATGTACCCAGTGCATAATGATAAAAAAATTAATACAATACACACTATTTGCTACAAAACAACTACAATGACATTTTCTGTACTTACAACACACATCCAGCATCATCTACCAAATAACCATGATATAACACCCAAAGACTAAAAACCAGTGGGAATGAAAGGTAAGTTACAATATGTGGTCATGGTATGGTGAATATACACAATATACACGATAGTGTAATCTATCAGTGGTCTTGTTGTCTGGTACAGCCTAGTTTTTTTACATGTTATAACATTTTATAAATACTGAGTAGTATCTACTTTGCCCGTGTATTGTATGGACACTAAAGAGTACAACTATGTATAATGTGTCTACATTTATTATATATCTTTTAGGTATCACCAGTAGCACAGTAAAATATGGTGTGTCTAATACGGTTGTATTTAAAAATGAAACGTAACATATTTATGATGTGCTACATATGTGTTTTCAGAAAGAAAACTGATGGACTGGAATGTCTGCAGCATCTTGAAATTAAAAGATGCAAAATGATACAACTGGACATGGTGCAGCACCAAGAAGACAATGTAGCTGCAGAAAAGAAAAATCTAAAGTGGCTAAACAATCTGCGAATCATTTGACATCAATCAGTGACATCAACATTTGATTGCATTAACTTCGTGTACATTGAAACTCGAACACACTATGAACACCAGGGAGACCACCATAAGTTCACATTACAACAATTATACATCAAATACCTTAAATTCTAATTCGTGTACAAACACCTCATTATACCGACCGACAAGTTTCTTGTTTTCCTATGACATCTGGAATTATTATAATACTTTTCATTAATATCCATTGACTGCATAAATTATTAACAGTGGTATTTATTTGTCAAAATAAATTATATAAAGGATTTCTATGATGCAGATCAATCGCTTTGGAAACTATATAAAAACCAATGACCTGGTGTACTAAGATCTACTGGTAAAAGCAGTATGTTAGCAATCTACTTTATACTGATTTAGTTGTTACATTTTGTAAAACAACTACAAGGTCAAGATAAATGTTACGTCTTCTGTTGGTAAGTTGGTTTGGTGAGAAAAGAAATTGTATTATTGGCACCTGAAAAATAGGATGTGCCAAAAATTTACAGTAATTTTATATCAGCCAGTAATTGTCATAGTCAACAATATTTTCCATTTATGACTACCTAGAAAATAGAAACGGACACTATTTATTTCTCCGTAACTATGACTGCTAGGTTGGCATGTGTGTATATATTGTTATATCTGAGGTTTAGTGTATATGCATTATTTTAAGATCAAACTTATTTCAACAATACAGGTGTACTCACACATTATATTTACAACTGTCATGTTATTTTGTAGACACAGAAGTAGGTGTATTCAAACATATTATATATAATATCGTAGTATATATATATATATATATTTAATTTTAGATACATATACATATATATATATATATATATATATAATTTCTATACATCATTATCATTTACATTATAATATTTACATATTATTTTGAATGGTATTGTCAATGCTTGAATAAATTATGCAATCTATCACGGGTTGTCTTAATATTGATGCACTTAATATTGCATTTCTCAAGCAGCATATATATCTGAAAGTGGCAGCCAAGCTTACTTACCTATTAATTTTTATGTAGATGTGGTAATGTACATATGAAACATTAAATACATTTGGCAAAATCTGTGTTCCATGGCCATGATAAATAATAAAAGAAAAATGAAATATGTTTATATAAAGAAATAGTGTCCTTTTTACTCATTTTTGTACATTAATATATACATTTTTATGCCATCGGATTAATGACTGCAATACTGTGGTCTTCTGAAATAGAAATTGTGGTTTCAAGTGTAGTTAAACGTGCCTACACAAATTGTAATTGTGTAGCACGTAGTCAATCTATAAATTACTGCGGTGAATTACGGTCCCGTTTGTTGGCTGGTCCCGCTTGTTTACTTTTTATAGTGGAATTTTGCATTGGCTAGCAGTGTAAGCGCGGCGCCGCTTTCAAAGACGGTATTTATGCAATTTCAGCGGTCAATAAAAATTGACAAACATACATCAGTGTCATTGAATCACACACAATTTACTAATGTGTTTTTGCGACGTTGTAACAGCAAATAACTGAGAAATCTCCATCTGAAAACAGAGCCACAAAATTACAAAACAGTTACGCGACCTCTTGCGTTGGCGTAACTTTGCGATGAAATATACGCCATATTTGTGAATGTTCGTATCGTAAATGTTTTGAGAATAGCACTTGCGAAAAAATCGTTATTTACTTACTTGACGTCACTTTTATGTAAACATGGCGCTAAGAAATTCATAAGTCGTTCGAGAATACGGGCCCAAAGGTTGTAAATGTGACGTCAGGTATTGTTTCGTTTTGTGCGGGCTCCTATTAGTTACAAAGCGACCATTAACGTGAAGCTGTCCATGTTTCCGTCATTGCTTCGGGGCTTGACGACTCATTTCGTTGGTCAAGTGTTCATTAAGTCGATACAGTCAGCGTTCAGTTACGTGCCAATTTGTATTTATTACTTGTATTATACGGTTAAGGAGGCAGTAAGTAATTTGTTGACAACATAATGTCATTAGAAGCGAGATTTACCGCCTGGTGTGTAGCCTAGGGAGGATAGTCAGCAGCTTCGCACCCAAATAAAGGAGTGTAGTTGGTGTCGCTTGATATAAGGCGTGACACATATAATGTAGAAATGTATAACTGTTAGTGTGTGTGTGTGTGTGTGTGTGCGTGCGTGCGTGCGTGTGTGCGTGCGTGCGTGCGTGCGGGCGTGCGTGCGGGCGGGCGGGCGGGCGGGCGGGCGGGCGGGCGGGCGGGCGGGCGGGCGGGCGTGTAGCATGCACGCATGTATGAATGTATGTACGTATGCACGTGTGTACGTGTGTACGTGTGTACGTGTGTACGTGTGTACGTGTGTACGTGTGCACGTATGCATGTGTGCATATGTGTATGTGTGAATATGTGCGTATGCGTACGTGCGCACGTGTGCACGTTTGGACATATGCATGTATGCACATATGCACGTATGCGTATACACATATGTACGTTTAGATGTGTATATACTTACAGTCACGCATGCTCACAATAGCTAATGAAATACGGATTTCTGCTGACAAAGAAAGAACTTCACTTCTAGCATGTCAGCACATTTTTTGCAATATTTTGACGGATATTTGTGTTGCATCAACTATTATAAATCTACAAATAAAGATATAAATAAATATAAATCTATATTTTAAATTAAAGTAATATAATTGTTAATATAAAATATAAATCTACAATAAATGATGTTTCCTTTCACTGTGTACAACATTCGAGTGACAAAAACACTTGGATCTACTTCTCACGCGCAAAGGAGAACACTGGCATTACTTACGCTTGGCGGACATTCGTGTTCATGAGTCCGTAAATGAACGGATTCAGACAGCTGTTGCTGTATCCCAGCACCAGTGACGTCATCGACAACCACTCGGGTATCGCGAGCAACCGGAAGCTACTGACGAACGTACAGAACGCGAACGTGACCCAACTTAAGAAGAAGCAGAAGATCACGATGAGCATCGTTTTGGCGAGTCTAAACTCATCCTTCCTCTGACGTTGTTTCGCTGTGATTTCGCCATTACTGATTGCTAATGAATTCGATTCGAACTGGCACACTTTCCTCTTCGATTCGTGCATGCGTCGGAAGATAAGATAGTTGGTGGTGGCGAGAATCGTGGCTGGGATACAGAAGCACAAGGTCACCATGAAGACCGCGTAGCTCACATCCGCTGCCCAGTCGGCGAAGCAAAAACGTTGGGACTGTTCGAAGTGGTACGTGCTCCAGCCGAGCAGAGGCATGGCCGACACGCTCAAGGTCAGGGACCAACACAGCGTCACGTAGACTGCTATTCGGCCAGGTTGGAAGGCATCAATGTAGAGATACGGGTGACATACGGCGATATACCTGCGGAGAAAACATCTACATGGTAGTACAATATTTCCCAACAGACCGAAGCTGGCCAAACCCGACCGCACAGTTCCACCAATCTTCATACTTGCACCACCAAAAGCTAGTAAACAGCCCAACAAAAGTAATATAGGCATTTATATATATTTATGATTTATGTTTGCTAATCATTGGCGTTTGTTCTTTCGTTCTATCGTAATGTTTTTTGTTCGTTCTTCCATTGATTATAAAAATGAATAGATTATACGAGTCAATGCAATGGTTCCTGTTACTAACCATTTAGCTTGTGAAAATTAACCAATGAAAATTACTTATTTCAGCTCCCCAATGTACCGGACACACAACTTACTGGCAGCAATAAACTACCAGAAGAAAAAAGATTTGCCTGTGAGGATAAGTTGCAAATAGTCCAGGAATTTTTGGGTCAAACCTAAAAGTCGATAATAATAAACCGATTTTTGCACCACATATCGCTGGAAGTGTCTGAATCTTTTTGAGTTAACCACATAATTCAAGATGGCGTCCTAAATTGTGGCAACGCAATAAACATACTGTATTCTTATAACTCTTTAGGAATATAAGGCACATATGTATATATATATATATATATATCTTGGATGTGATTATCAACCATTCTATATCCGATGACATTTCACCTTCTCTGGTATTCACATCCGCCATTTTAAAGATGGCGGTCATCAACACAAATGTCACCATATCTTAGTAAATGCTTTATGCAGAGCAGTAATTTGTATACGTGTGTATGTAGATTTGTGCACAACGATTTCCAAAATTAAATTTATCCTTCAGCGACATTGATATATATATTCGCCATTTTTTAAAGGTGGTGCAGGTCAAAGCTTATTATTGCCGTATCTTAAGAATGGTGTAACTCAAAGCCACGTAGTTTATGTAAAAAATGAGTTTTTCAGGTGTGACGATTTCAAATATATTATTTTTGACTTTTGCCAACATTCACATCAATAGTTAGTGGAACTGTGGTGTAGAGCTCAGCTTATTATTGTCGACTTTTGGGTTTCCATTGTATTTTTGCATAACATTCCTGGACTAAAAAGCACTGTGTAAGTACAGAACGTGTAAATAATTATGTTAGGCGTTATAGTAACGAGTACAGTCTATTGCCATTCCATTATACGATGAACTGTTGTTCGCATTTTTGTGTGTTGGTGATTACTGTAAAGATCAGTGTCTTTGTTTAAAAAAAAAAAGTTTTACACAAAATAAGTACATTTTGTGTGTTGTAATAAACAAGCATAAATACAAAGCATAATCGAAATGTATTGTATATAGTATGTTCTATATTACCCATTCATACCTAACATTTTAAATAATTTTATTTTCGTGTGCAATATTTTCGCTATTTACATTACAATGCTAGCCTGTTGAATAGATTAATCAAGTTGTTGCAAATGTCATACTGCCTGACAAACACACGACATGTGTAATTAATTTTGTAATTTATTAATTTTAGTTATCGCAAGGTATCAAACAAAAAAAGGAAGAAATGGACCATTTCCCAAAGCGCCAGTAAATGAACTGTGACGATATAGTTAGCTTACAAGAAATGATAATGTTTGACTGTAACACACGCTCACACACACACGCACGCACGCACACATCCATACACACGCACACACACACACACTATTCAAATACTTGTAATAATACCATTGGATTTACTTGTTGTATTGATTAAAGTTCACGTTTAATTTAAATCAAATGCCACTATTCTAGTGCTATGACATGTTATTGAAGTGCCTAGTATACCTGTTGCGAGTAAACGTTGCATCAATGTGCGTCGGATATTACCCAAAACGTTACCGTCAAAGAAATTGAGTAATTTTTTTGTAAAATGGCCTGCTAACACACACATACACACACACGCAAATCATTTATTTCCACACAAATGGTAAATAACGTAACTTTGCACGGAACTCTCATGGGTCATGTTGTTGTAACACCGGTGTGGTGTTTAACACAGGTCTGTGTGATACGCCAAGTGATGTAGTGTAATATGTAGTTTATGCTTCATACTCTCGCTTTCAGCTACAGCCGCCAGATAGCTCCTTGGGGTGAAAAGGGAGCCAAGTGCGTAAGTCTCATCTGCTGGTACATAGCCTCTCTTTTGACAAGACTCTAGCACAACCTCCTTGTGGTACACTGCGGATACTGGGCACCTTGTGCTAGGGATCTCGGAGCAGGTTCGAACCTTAAAGGTGCAGTGTGCAGGGCCTGCCAGCGTATGAATACGTCCCGATGCTGTACCATTCCAACTCCCAACTATGGGCAAATACTACTTGGCAGATCGTGTTCACTAGCCATGGTAAGCAGGTGATATAGGAGAGGGAAAACTCTGACATAAAACCGCACTAGCAGGTCCGCCAGGGCAGGGTTGCTGAGTGGCTATGATGTCCTAAATCATATGATGGTACAAATGACAGTGAAAGGGAGGGCTACCGCGTCCGGGACAACCGACGCGCCGCCTACCTTGGCAGTGGCGAGAAGACAACGAAGTCCAAGGGGATCGCCCGGCCGGCAGCGATCCAAATGTGAAGTCCGGTTAGGCTTCAATGAGCGTAAAAGCTGTTGAGGTGGTGGGGATGATGGGGGGGGGGGGGGGGGGGGGGGGGAGGCGCTTGGAGGTGCTGTGCGTACAGGAAACGAAATGGAAGGGGGGTAGAGCGAGAATGATGATGGGTGGATTCCAGCTACTGCACGCAGGAGGAGATGGAAGAAATAGTGGAGATGGCATCATTGTATCAAAAGAGATCAGTAAGACGGTGGTTCGAGTGGAAAGATGAAAGGGACGCATAGTGATGGCAAGGCTGATGATTAAGAAACAACTGGTATGTGTTATGTCTGTACACGGGCCACCGACGGGAAGGATGGAGGCAGAGAAAGAAGAGTTCAGGGATGCTTTGGAGAGGGTGATGGGATTGGTGGAGCTGGAGGTGATGTTGTGTATTGCGGGATACTTCAATGCACACGTTGGAGTAGCGCAACCAGGTGAAGAGGAGAGTGTTAGCAGAGAGGGATAGAGAGGGTCTAGCTCTGGTGGAACTGATGGCTAGCAGTGACTCTTTCTTCCTGAAGCGAGAGAGCCATAAGATTACACACAGAAGCGAACAGCACAAGACGGAATTGGATCTGCGGATAGTCCGGAGGCAGCAGCTTGGGAAGATTAAGGACAGCAAAGCTGTAGCTGGAGAGTATGTCACTACACAGCACAAGCCAGTTGTATTCTTTGTGCGTATGCAGAAGAAAAAAACAAACTAAGAACGTGGGCCGCAGGACTATTAAGTGATGGAGGTGCAAAGACAAGGAGCGGGTGACAGATAAATATGAGGAGCTCAGTGAAGAAGTTGACAGTCTGGAAGAAGAATGGAAAAAGTACAAAATAAGCATTTGTGGGAACTGCAGAGGAGCTATGTGGAAGAACATCGGGAAAGGGTGGAATGTTTAGAAGAAATAACCAAGGATGGTGGACAAACGAAGTTGCAGAAGTAGTGGGTGAAAAAAGGAAGCATGCAAAGAAATAGAGTAGACCAAGGAGAGGGGAAATCAACCGGATGCATGCCTGATACGTATATACTGACAGAAAAAGAAAGCTATTGATAAGGCGAGGGGTGACATGGAAGCAGATGTGTACAGCAAGCTAGATGAGGATGGTGGAAATAATATGATATACAGAATGGCCCGAGACAGGGATGAGAATAGTAAGAACGTGAAAAGTGGGACGGTGATCAAGGATAGAAATGGGAAGTTAGTGACATAACAAGAAGCAGTGTTGAAGGTCTGGGAAAACTACTTCAAGGAGCTTCTGAACCAGGAAGGAAATAACAATGACTTGGAATTGCCATCGTATGTAGAAAAGGAAGTGGAGTTAGTTGATATTACTGATACAGAAATGCAAACTGGGTTAAAGGGATGAAGAAATGGAGAGCACCTGGTATCGATGAGATGCGTGTTGAGGTGGTAATGGTAGCAGAGGAGAGTGGAATCAGCTGGACAAAGAGGCTGCTGAATACATGTATGAGGCAAGGTAAAGTACCAGAAGAGTGGCTGACAGGGTTAGTTGTCCCAATGTGGAAGAGGAAGGGAGATGTGCAAGATCCAGGGTAATACAGAGGCATCACACTTAGTCCCATCATAAAGCTACTAGAGAAGATCCAGAATGGGAGGATTCGAAAGAGAGTAGAACAGGAAATAGTAGAAGAACAAGAGGGATTCAGAAAGGGCAGAGGGACGAGGGATGCAATGTTTGCATTGAGACAGCTGGTGGAGAAGAGGTTGTAGATGCAAAGGAGAATGGGAGTGGGATTTGTGGACCTGGAGAAGGCCTACGACACAGTCCCAAGAGATATGGTGTTGGCAACAGTGAGATGGATGGGAGTGCCAGAAACAGAAGCCAGGATGGTGGGAGCGACGTATGAAAGAACAACAGGAAGAGTTGTGGTTGGATCTCGGATGTCGGAAGAGTTTCCAGTTAACATCGGTTAGAGGCAAGGAAGTGCCCTGAGCCCATTACTATTTATCATGGTGATGGAACTAATCAGCAGGAAGATCAGCACGAAGGATGTTCTCGGAAAAATTACGTATGCGGACGATCTGGCCATAGTAGCAGAAAGCAAACAAGAGCTACAGGACATGTTGGATGAATGGAACATGGTGTTCAAAACACACGGTATTCTATCTATAGGCCTATATTTTATTTTTGTAAACATCACCCAAATCGCACCAATTATTTATACAGTCACTTAATTTCATCAGAATAATCACCAAGCTGTGATGCGTCATTTAAGTTAAAAATATTAAAATAATCGTTGATGTTTTTTACCTATCACAATCCAAAATAATGAAATTTGCAAACAAATCACGTAGAACCTTGCAATTATTTATTGAGCCATCCGGACGTTGTCTTGTTTCGTCACAATAATCATCAGGCTATATCACTTCTTACACAATAACACATATTGAAGTTATCGTTGAAAATGTTGAGCAACGATAATGTAAAGAACTGCATTTTCTGCGCGTGTATGCTCTGGCTCGGCGCACCTCCGGAATGGCGGATGAACTGATTAATGACGTACTTTTCTCGACCAATGTCAATAGCGCGCGCAGGACCGTCTTGTGTTGATATACGGTCTTTGGTAGAAACGTCAGCGATCTAAATCAGACGGAGGTGAACAGCAGAAATATATAAGACGGGAGGATTTTTAATTGTATAATATAAAACGTTCCACTGTCATTAAACCCAATGCTTATTAGCCCACTTGCGATTGTTGCTCCACACTGGTTGGCAATCTTGTTAAAAATTATTATTAAATCACATACTGTATGTTAGTTTACCGAATAAAGATGTGGAAAGGGTTATTTGACGACGACGCTATGGACACGTAACAAAAGTGAAACTAAACATAGCCAACCTGGAACTACTTGCTTCGGAATTCCGGATTACTGAAGGTTATTGAAATTGAAAACGCGATGCATGACGTACAACGGTAAACATTGTGAGTACACCGACGGGAATTGTCCTTTTTGGCCGAAAAATGCCGATCAGGACCAACACAGAAATATTGTCAGTTCTATTGTGGCTTAGTTATTGAAAAAATACCTAAACATACTGCTATGTTAACCCCGTCCATATGCAACCTAGACAGTTATTAGAACATGTCGAGTGCTGGAAGCGATGAATTCCCACCGGTTGACATCATTGCTACTCATCATACTGAATGTATGTTGGCAGCGCCTCACACCCAAAGAGTGTGTGTGTGATAACCTTCCAAAATCTCAGTAGACCTCCGAGTGCGAAGCCTAAGAATATCGGGATATTTAAGAAGATTTGTCTAGATTTCAAACCAGATGATTAGCTCCAGATGGCAAGTGGAAGTATATTGGATGGCGAAAGTGTATTACATAATTATGTTTAACTTGTAGTATTTATGTCGTGCATCCCGATTTTGTGCTTAAACATATTCACCCTCCTCTCTCCCACACAACTAGCAGATTATGTTCTGTTCATCTGCGGTCGTTTGTGAGAATGAATATTTTCTGATATCTAATCTACACTCTTCCTTTAATGGGGAAGGAAACGCTTGAATAATCATAGCCCAAACGTACAGTACAGTAGTACAGTATATATTACAATGATTTGATGAACACAGCGCCGCGGTATATTATAAACAATCTTTCAAACTTAGCCGTTATCGGCACTGGGGGCCTCATTTTGCTCCAGCGTGCAGTGGTTTGAGTCAAGGAATTCCAGGCACTGCTGCACACTGCACTTATAACGAACACGTATACAACGAATTGACGGATATAACGAAACAATTTCTTACGTACGGATTTGTTTACCTATATTTTCCATTCTAAGCGTTCATATATTACGAATACGGGTATGACGAATTCACGGTTATTACGAACACCTTTTCCGAACAAATTTCGCCGTATAACGAACTTCTGTCCAACTGAAAATCGCCCGGTTGTTTGCAAATACTTCCCGCCCGTGACGTGGAAGCCATGCCGCGACCGCGCAGCGTGCCAGTGCCAGTGCCAAAATAATTAGGTCAATAAGGGAAATTATTAAAGGCAGTCAGACGACGCTGCAGGGCACTGCGACTCGCTTGAATTTCCTTTCGTCTGGAGTCCTAGCCAACAGCAGACACACGTCAATGGAGGACTTCTTCAAAGCAGATTAACTGGTGCCATTCTGTGTGTGTTGTGCAGGAAGAAGTAGTTACCGTGGCTCCATCCCGCCACATTTCGTGTTTTAGTGTGCTTGGACACAGCGTGCTCGCCATGTGTTTTCGTCATATTTCGTTATTTTTTCACAGACGATGAACTGCGATGTTATACTATAACTACACCTAATAGTAACATATGTAACCGTTTTATGTGTTATCTAAATAAATGTCACACAACAAAATATCTATGCGTTTGATAGACACCAGGCGAATGGTTGCCACGGAAGGATTCCTACAGAAAAAAGCAGGTTGAGGCAAGATTAGCGGCATGTCGGTTTCCATTAATATTCATGAAGTAATGACGCGTAAATTCGCAAGTGCTCCGTCGGCAACGAAACGGTCAATATTTCGCCGGGAGATTCATAGGTGGATATTTCCCTACCCAACTCAAAAGTAAACAAACTTATACAGTCATTTTATTAAAATATCGTTCACTTGCGTGCTTTTCACTTAATATTAAAATATGGTTTGCATTTGAAATGTGGTATTACAACAAGGGACCGGGGAGTATCGTGAGGTGGGTCCTGGGGGGTTGAACATCACTTTCGCAATAAACATGGGTACACAACTGAAATTATATTGAATGATTGAAAACCAGATTCTAGGTCACTTTGCCACTTTTCCTATTCTTTGTCTACAAAATGCGCCTACCCTACACAGTGGTTTAAAAACTGTCACAAAAAACACTGCCACGCATATAACAAATTCATGGATGTAACGAACTTGTTAGCAACCCACAAAGTGGTTCGTTATAAGTGTGTTGCGCTGTAATTCAATAGACGACGCGTCATAGCTCCTAGAAAAACCGACGAAACGCATACAAAAACATAAAAACAGAAACATTGGATGCACTGAATGGCTACTGAATATGATATACGTGTTAACAGGCAACTTGTCACATATTTCCACGGAAGGATTCCTACAGAATGCGCCTTCCCTACACAGTGGTTGATACTTACTTTTTAGCCAGCAATTAAATTGTATACATGATTTACAAATGAAATATTTTAGGTTGAACACCAGAATCTAAGACTCAACATGTTGCATGTTGTCAACTGTTCAGTTCGAAATGTTTCCAATGGGAAGGGTAGTTGCCTTATTTCGTGCCTTCAATGATTCATGTTAGGACGTCACATGTTGATGTATTAGTATTACGTAGAAGTGTATTGTAAGCTCTGGTTATTATCTACTATTGACTGACATATTCCTAACATTCTAGTCAAAATTAACTTAACGGCTGACAGGTCTATGGCTACAGCAATCATGGTCATGTGTGTTTTGTCGCTCAAACGGTCAGTACCAGATAATTTACTTACTTAGTTAGTTAACAGAATATGTAATTACAATGGTTTAAGCTGCATGACAAAATAATATGCAAACAATTGTCTAAGTAATATCAATTGTTTTTAAATATTTTAGTTTTGAATCATGGAACACTATATTTTTCTGATAATTTGAAATAAAATTGTCTGAAAAATTAAATTTACAGTTTTGTTATATAAAAACGGTGTGGCACAAGAGTTATACAGACGAAACACCAACACGTGTAACAACGTACCTGCCATCATGACATAGCGTAACAGTGAATTACAAAACTTAATGCGTTATATTGATTACATGATTTGGCTGGCTGGCAGCATAACAGCAGAAGCAGATAATAACATGTTCAAATACGTCTGTACAGACGTGTGTGATGTTGTTTTGAAAAGAGTGTCTATGAGCATGTTGTTAATACCTGGTAGGAAGCGTTGAAAGCATGAAACAAAGTGCAACGTTTTAACAGGAAAACACACTTTAAGATAACGTGACCATGCATGCAAGTAAACACATTAATATACTAACGCGACATAGAAAAATGCGTTAATGTTATAGTATAATATGTAATGTTTAATTTTGGTACCAAAATGCCTACCCACACATCTTCCTGCAAAATAATGACCGCTTCGTTGATGGCAGAGCGCGTGCGAATTTACGCGTCAAAACTTCATGAATATTAACGAGGGACAGGAAATGTGGCGTTTACTTGGTTATAAATCGTTGTAATTTAATTTCACTTTTTCATTTCGAATACGCGTACGATTGATTTGTTGACCTATATAAAGCCTATCATGTATAATAAAGCACCATATTTTTTTTTCGTGCAGAAATGTTTATTAATGAAGTAAATCGAAAAGAATCGATAATTTACCTTGATTATATAGGAGCGACTCAAACCAACTTGCATATAACAAAGATGGCGATATGCATTGCTCTATCTTCCCGATTTAGGTATCGAACAAAGTCGGTTTTTCAATTTGTCTTATGAACGAGTAGGTTTCTGTCACCATAACTGTATAGTTAATAGTATACAGTAAACCTCGCCTAAGTCGGAATCAAACGGACCGAGTGATTTAATCCGAGTTACGCGAAAATCCGACTTAGCCGAAGATGACATATCCAAGCGCCAACGGCTACCTTCTAACCCGTTGGCTTAGGTAACTGTGAGTAACGCTTGAAAGTGACTGGATACTGCGGTAGTTCTACATATGTTGATGTCCACAAGCAACATACAACATTATGCAGTAATAGAACAGTTGTGTGCTTCATTTTGGCACGAATCTCTATGGTTATAACTTTGTAATTATTATTGATTGTAAATATCAGTCATCTTCTATCTCATGATAATGGCCTCTAATTGTCAGTCAACTCTTCGATTTCACGAGAGTCAAATCAGAGCGTCGTAATTAGCGTCCAAAAAGCAGCATGTGTGTAACTGAGTTTTCTGATCTTGTCTTCAAACACCGATACTTCGTCGCCCTCATCATCGCTCACTAAACCAACCGTCTGCGTCGGGGTGTTGTACGGTTTCAATGATCTGCTCGTTATATGAAGTAGCCAATGTTTCTGCTGTCTTGTCCACACCAACACAGTCGTCCATAGTGCGTACAACATCTCCATACATCTTGTGAAACTTATTCCGAAAGTTTCTGAACGAAGGAGCTGCTTCGTCTTCACCGTAGACGAATCCCGTTTTTTGTAGGAGTTTAGAAGTGTTTCCAGTTTCAGTTTGTTCCACGCTGGTTTCAGGGCAATGACGACGTCCAACATAGTTCAACGTCTTAAGAAAATGGTGCGTCTCCTTCTGATGCCTCTAGTCTCCTGGTGGACAGGATGTACCGGTAATGGTACGCCATGTTCTTGATTATACCAGCGTCCATTGGCTTGGTGATGCTAGTTGTATTAGATGAGTGAAGACGTGTCGTCTACGTACGTTGCTGTGGCTATCTGGATTATTATTTTTGAATAGCTGTTTCACGTTTAGTTCATTTGGTACATATATTCCAAACAACCAAGTGATTTGGTTGAATAGTGCGATCCGACTTAGGCGAGGAAAAACCTGTTATCTCGGATCAAATGGACCGACTCAATTTTTTCGAGTTAGGCGAAGATCCGACATACATAATCCGACTTAGACGAAGATTGTTATGGGAAATACAACTACTACTACCGTTTAACTATTTATTTCATGTCATCTAGTCAGTCAATCTTTCTTAGCTAACGATACATTTCAAGTAATAATTTTATAACCGTTCAATACCTTAAAAAACGCCTACTTGATGTCTTAGTCTCCTGGTCTCTAGTGTTGTTAAACCACATTCTGTTAAACGTTTTTCACAATTAAGGTAACCAGTTCTGGAACCATTTTTGTCTCTGTCTTTTCGCAGAACTGTTATTAAAATAAGGGCACAGACAAGAGGTCCTACCTTAGCAACCAAAAGTTGTAGTGGTAGGATCAAGAAGCAACAATTAACACAATTCTGTCAAGTGGATACATGGTTAGACACTGTGACAGAGACACCGACAGCAATGGACGACCGACAAGTCTGGGCAAGACATTTTATGAACAACTGGGAGAAGAGGAACGACTCAAAACAGACAGACAGATAGACAGACAGACAGACAGACATACATATTTATTTTGACCTTAACTATATACGTACGTACATGTACAAGTTAAAATAATTTACATAAACATGAAGATCAATGCGACAAGACATAACATGTCGCTAACATGGCAGCCCCCTTTTAACAAAATAAATCGAATAATAGTAAAAATAAAAAGCATTAAATGTTATGTTATTGTTATTATTATTATTCGATTTCAAAACACGATATATACGAGGATTTAACAAAATATATATAATATCACAAGAAAACCATTGGACCCTTTTGCGATCTCCTGATCACTGTAATAATGGAAGTTGAAGAGGGATGGTCACGTTACAAAATCAACCGGCCTTGCGCAGACCATCCTGCACTGTGCCAGGAGGAAGAAAAAGAGACAGGCAAAGGAAGATGTGGGAAGACAATATTCAGGAGTGGACTGGATTGACCCTTGGCATCAACCTGAGGGCGGCAGAGAATCGGTAGAGAGATGGCGGGAACTGTCAGGAAATAATCAGTGGTGCCCCAACGAACGTACCGTTATGGGATAGAAGAAGGTACAGGCAAGTTCTAATATAACGCACTGTCCTGTCCTTAGGACTGCTGAAAGCGCTTTACACTTTACTCCTAGGCAGAACTGTTCAATCGAAAATAATCTCGACTTCTCTGGGACGGATTCAGCCACGCTGCAGTTAATGCGCGAAGACTAATCGAACATACGTATTCACCACTCTCTGTATCTAGGTACTCACTCGTACAGCTGAGTGAACTGGAGCAAAACAGAGTGAAAAAAAATGACACAGCTGCACAGGATTCGAACCCGGGTTCCCGACTCTCGGATCACGGCTCCACTGCTCTCCACAAGGAAAAGAAGAAGACGAAAAAGAAGACGTAGAAGAACAAAAAAGAAGAATATACATCACCTGTTTATGTTGATGAGGACGAGAGACATGACTGTTCCGACGAACGTCGACATGTTGAGCATGCCGATGACAAGACAGGCACGGGCCGAGGGCACGAAGCCGCCGAGCAGCGATGAGATGACGACGGGCACATTGACGAGGTCGACGAGGAGGTCGGCGATACTCAGGTTCAGAACGACGTAGTTACTAGCGTTCTGCAGTTTTGATGTCTTCAGCACGGCGAGCCACACTACCACTTCGGCCAACACCGCCACGACAGACGTCACGGTCAGCCACAGGCCGGCGAGCACGTAGCCTGGGCTAGTGGACAGCGTCACCGAACCCGTTGTATTCTCCCACGCTGCATCCAAACTTCCGTTATCTGTATCCATCACTGACGATACTGTAGCGCTCTCACAGTACAACTTCTTGTTCCTACCTGCTGTTCAGGGTACCAAAGAAAGCACCTCCAGTCGTGTCTGCGTCGGGTGATTCTGGCCTTTTGACTGGGAATTCTCACTGCACCTGACACAAGGTACATCTGTCCTGGTGATGTCTTCAAGAAAACATTGTATGCACTGAAACCAACGCATGATCTTCACGATTTCCGGCGTATGTTTACGTGTACAAATCCACGACGCCATAATACCGATACATGGTTTTTGCGGTCCGGTCTCACGGATACATTTGGATTTAACGGCCTTGTTAGTCCGACTGTGGCCACTAGCGACCGGTGTTTCTAAGTCACGTGGGGCGCCACCGTCGCTGATACAGCTAGCGCAATTTGGCTTTAGCTGGAAGTGCTAAGTGCGGTCATGTTGCTCTGTTGCACGCGTAAGGTCAACAACGTAGTTATCGTCATTAGTATGAGTATAGTTGCAACGTTGTTCCGAGAACACACTTCCGCCCGGTCGCTAACAAGATTGAGCGCGGTGTAACATTTCACGTAACCAGCTATATAAGGTGTTGTGGACAAGGGACCGTTTTTCTTGTCAACGGTCTAGCAATGGTCTGTTTGTCATGCAACACAACAAGTTTTTATTAAAGCTGTTTTTTGAGCTCTTTCTTTCTACTTGGCGATGTAGTTAAGTAAAACACAAAGACAGTTATTTAGAGTTATTTATTTACGTGGTTTTGATATACTGAGTTTTCAGCGGGTTTTTCTCCTACCTCGGAGACCTCAATGACAATCAGTTCTCCGAATGACGCTACCGCAAACAAGTCTTGTTGTCCCACGGGTGGGTGAAATCTAGTTAGAGCAAGTAATAAGCCGTGCATTAAAACGGTTTCCTCACTGGTTTAGCCCATCACTAATTCGATTCTTTTATGCCAAGATATATAATATGTGAACAGTTTAAGTAACATCCGTAGTCGGATTAATGCAATATATGTAATATGTGACCAGTTTAAGTAACATCCGTAGTCGGCTTAATGCAATATATGTAATATGTGAACAGTTTAAGTAACATCCGTAGTCGGCTTAATGCAAAATATGTAATATGTGAACAGTTTAAGTAACATCCGTAGTCGGCTTAATACAATATATGTAATATGTGAACAGTTTAAGTAACATCCGTAGTCGGCTTAATACAAGATATGTAATATGTGACCAGTTTAAGTAACATCCGTAGTCGGCTTATTGCAATATATGTAATATGTGACCAGTTTAAGTAACATCCGTAGTCGGCTTAATACAAGATATGTAATATGTGACCAGTTTAAGTAACATCCGTAGTCGGCTTAATGCAATATATGTAATATGTGACCAGTTTAAGTAACATCCGTAGTCGGCTTAATACAATATATGTAATATGTGACCAGTTTAAGTAACATCCGTAGTCGGCTTAATACAATATATGTAATATGTGACCAGTTTAAGTAACATCCGTAGTCGGCTTAATGCAATATATGTAATATGTGACCAGTTTAAGTAACACCCGTAGTCGGCTTAATACAATATATGTAATATGTGACAGTTTAAGTAACATCCGTAGTCGGCTTAATACAAGAAATGTAATATGTGAACAGTTAAGTAACATCCGTAGTCGGCTTAATACAAGAAATGTAATATGTGACAGTTTAAGTAACATCCGTAGTCGGCTTAATACAAAATGTAATATGTGAACAGTTTAAGTAACATCCGTAGTCGGCTTAATACAAAATGCCTTGCTTTTGTTTGGCTTTGCCCATTACATTTTGTTATATCCTAACTCCCCATTGCAGGGCAATCATATATTTAAAAAAAACCACTGGACGTATACACTATGTGGTTTTCGAGAGAGCAAGGAAGGTTAACAACATGCACAGTGTACGTTTATAATCGTATCAAGCAATCACATGAAATTCCAAATTTGATACTCAGTTAAATGTATGTTTGGGCAAATATTAAATAAGTTAATCATTCATTTGGCGATTCCAATAAAGCTGCTTATAAATGTACGTTGTTCAAACGAGCTATATATTGTAATGTATATCAGATAGGGTTGTTTATTATAATTTTTTTTAAAGAGAAATACTCGAATTAAGGAGGCACTTTTGGTTAAGGTATCGCTCTGACAAATACTGATGCAGAAATAATACTCCTTGAAACCCGCGTATGGATTGTCCAGAAAGAAAATATCCTTATTAGCCGCAAAGAGGCGACACCGGTTTACATACCAATACCTACATTGGTAGATCTCTCGTAAAGAAGCGAATTCATGTAGTAAGACACACACCGAGTAACTATTATTGATAATTTAATGTTGGGCAGTGGAAGTGTTTTAATTCCATTTTCAACAGATCGTCCAGGATTCTACTTTCATGCGTATGTCGTGTCCATCACTGCTATTTTACTAAGCCTTGTGTAGGAATTTGCTGCAATCAGATTATGAGGCGTTTTCATGAAAGAAGATGTCGCTAAAGTTTTGGCTATCGTCTCAGCTTTAGTCTTCCAAATTCGGGGGGAATTGTAATCTACATCGATGTCATCGACAACCTTAATCACCTCGTGCCCGATCTCTGCTTCTGTCTCAAATTCATCAACGTTTTTCACGATGTACGTTCTCCTGTCTTTTCACAATTAATTGATTTGTGTTTGTTGAGATTTTACTTGTGCAGCAAAGAAGAGCGCGCATTTCCTAGTTTGACGTCGCGTTGTCGATAGTATCTAGTGCAGTGGTCTTTGGGTATTTATTACAAAGGTCGCCCCCATCCCACGGAACTCAATGAATTTTTACAATCCATGTCACCAACGTATTTTAACTACATTCGGTGTATGTTATATTTTGTTTAAAATATGTGGTATTTTGTCCCAAAAAATTAATTTTGGATTGTCACTTTCAACATTGACACGCTGCTATTGCAACAACTACAGGATTTAAAGTGGCCAACATGTCTATTTTATGAAACCTAAAGTTTGGAACAGTAAAACCAAGTAAGACATTTTACAAAGTGCTGTGTTTCTGTGAGATACCATAAGTACTCTCTCTCTCTCTCTCTCTCTCTCTCTCTCTCTCTCTCTCTCTCTCTCTCTCTCTCTCTCTCTCTCTCTCTCTCTCTCTCTCTCTCTCTCTCTCTCTCTCTCTCTCTCTCTCTCTCTCTCTCTCTCTCTCTCTCTCTCTCTCTCTCTCTCTCTCTCTCTCTCTCTCTCTCTCTCTCTCTCTCTCTCTCTCTCTCTCTCTCTCTCTCTCTCTCTCTCTCTCTCACACACACACACACACACACACACACACACACACACACACACACACACACACACACACACACACACACACACACACACACACACACACACACACACACACACACATTATATATATGTATATTATTTTTATGTTCCCATGCTGATAATGGTGGTACTCAACTATCCGTAATCATCTCTTCGTCAGAGATATGTTTCTGCCCAGTTTAATTGCAGCATGGATTTGCGTATAGCTTTACGGAAATCTAATGTTATCCATCATCTACCAATTGTACGTCGTTTTGTTTCTATAAAGCACGTATTTGTTATGATTGGCCTCGCCTATATATAGGAATCCATTTAGATATTGTTTTATAAAGTTATGTTTAATTAATGACGGAAGTCAAATGCATTTCATCAAGCTTTATTATACTTTACACATACATTATGCTGTGTCGTGATGTTTGTGTTTCGACGTATAAAATTATGTCCCCATTTTCACCTTTTATTGTACGCTGGCATTATTAATTATTTAGAATGGTGTCGCTATCTGGCGGATCATACCGTCCAATGCCGCCCGCTAGCGCCCTCTCGTGTACGAATAGCTCAACATGCTACACAGGTTCGAAATACCTGTAACACGGTTAATATCTCGAAGTTGTGTGCTAACATATTGCAATGAAGAATATTCACGCAGTACCATGAATTATATTACGACACGATTGCGTAGTGTTGTATGTTGAATTGACCGTTGTGTATCTAGTTGTTTTGACAACAGTTATCCTGTATATTCAATATAAATGATATGTGTTATTATGTTTAGACATTCTACGTATTATGACATAACTTGTGTATGCACTTGGGTCCATTGTCGTCCATGTGAGAATGTGTATATAAATGTGGAGCGCAGTAGCGCTGCGTTAAGAGCTTCGTACTCTCGACTGAGAACATCCGGGTTGGAATCCTGTGCGGTGGTGTGGAACCTAGGGTAAGTTCATTTACTCTACATTGCTTCAGTTCACTCAGCTGTATGAATGAGTGCCTGGCTATAGACAGTGGTGGATATTTGTGTACGAATAATCTTCGCACATTAATTGCAGCTTTGTCGAGATGGTGTTCGATTGAACAGGTCTGCCAGGGAGTAAAGCGTAAGGCGCTTTGAGCAGTCCAAAGGATTGGATACTGCGCTGTACAACAACCTACCTTTATTTCAATATTAAAGCCGAAACTGTATAGGGGTTGCGTGCTTTCCGGGAAGGCGTCGATTCTGTTCACACTTAATTGGATCCCAGCTGTACAATTGTTTAAAGACGGCTTCCTGTTTAATTTTGAGTGCCGAGCAAATATGTATTGCCTTCGAATGTGTTGTTCAGCTGTCATTAGGTCCAGAATTCTTCAAGTGGGTACAATGATTAAAATGTAGCACCAGGCATCTTTTGTATTATTTCGTAACTAATCTTTTTAGTATGTGATGAAGCTATTGCAACCAGAATTGTTTTTCCAAACATAATTATATACTTTGTTATCTATGGTTAACTAACACAATAACTTATAGTCCATAAGTAACACGTTTATTTGAAGTTTACACTTTTGTGTTTCCAAACGACATCTCCTGGCCAATTGTTCCATGCGTTGATGTCCTGGCGAGTGAGAAACCTTGCGCAGAACACTTCGTATCCCCGCTTCGTTAGATGTTCGATCATTCCATTGACCAGCTTCCAGTCTGCAGTCCCGGGTTTCTTGAAGGACTCCGTAATATGCCATTCCATGAAGATGTACGGCACATAGATAGCGTCTAGCAGACCGTCACATCTACGGAAGGCGAAACGCTCGTGACGCTCTATGTCAATCTGAACATACAAAACAAGGTCGTCTTTAGGTGTGACAAATAAGAAGATTGCATTGATCACATTTAGTAATCGTCCCCGTTCACTCGTAATTATATTGCATATGTTTATATCAAATTAATACATTACTTCTGACATCGTCCATTTTTTACATATCAATCTCAACTAAATCAGCATGCCTTATACATTATATATCAAATTCCTCAACTCCATAAGTTATACATGTTGTTTAACATAATATGCAATTCTACGATAAAAACGAACAAATATGTCCGCATCTCATAAGTTTATTATTCTACTGAGAGGACAGGGCGACTGGTAATTCGGCAAAAGCACTATTTTGTCGAACACCATTTGTTGTTTATTTTTATGCTGTACATTAATTTTCTTTTGACCAGTTTGAAATGATAGTTTAAATGGAAACAAAAGGCAACTTTTTGGTGTTATGCATCTACGGAATTAATAGAAACTAACCATTTGCAACCAAAATCACATTTGTAATGTCAGTGGTTTACTCAGAGTGTGGTCTTAAAGCGGTAGATTCTACTGAAATCTCCAATAACACGAAGGCTGTTGTCTTGCTGATGACGCGATGACTTGGCCAAAACGAACCAACAAATGACCCACATTTGTTGTTACCGCAATGCTCCCGCCAGGTAACAAATTCCTTTTGGACCTCAATGGTCAACACATGTCATGGCATGCGGTTTGTTGGACTTATACACAGTCGGTTTGCAATAAAAACATAATTTTATAATTTGCGTCACTATTCCGCATGTGGTTGTAGCAATATTACAGTGTAGACTTTCTTTGAACTTCTCTGAGCACACCGAAATTTACACAGTGAATTCATAACTGTGGGCGGGAAGGTTGGAAACCATCGCAATATGTTTTGAAGAAACGTGCTTTGAAGTAGATATATCACAATTAATGGGTTAATTAAGAACCAACAAATCGTCTGTGACGTTGAGTTTTGAAGCTTGGAGCTGTGCCGATGATATTAATAATTCTCCTCCGCCATCGAAGCGACGCCTATTTTCCGTGCTCTGTGAAAGCAAATCGCAAGAACGTAACAATACGTAAATTACAATCTAGTACAATTTGAGATTATGCGGGATCTGACGTTATATACTTAATAATATTGTTTCAAATAAACCTCCATTTTAACAAATTATATTTTGCCGTAAAACGATCACCTATCCCCACCTTGATCATAGCTCGCCGTGACAGGAAGTGGCGTTTGGCTAAGGTCGCTAGGTCTTCCATGTAGATAGATTGCACGCAGTTTGACAAGGTGCAAGCGGCAGCGTCATTCACGTATGTTCCACCTTTGTTGTTACTGTATGGGATAAGGGACATCAGCATGCGCCGGTCAGAAACAGCGTTTCGAACGACGATAATTCTCTCCGTGAAGTGACCTTCAAACAGCAACAGCTTAGTGTATTGCTCGAAATCACTGATATAATTCTACGTCAATTGTGTAATTTCAGAGTGTGATCAATGGGATCCATTTTAAACAACTGGAATTGATGACTGTTTTCGTGTTGTTGTGTTAGTCATGTAATGTTGTTGTCGTCGTCTTTTCGTCTCCCTGTTTGTCATGGTGAGGATGCATTCGATACTAATCCTCGACATCTGTTTTCTTGTTTATTTTTTCCCCCTCACTTATCCTGCACTGCTGTCTCCACCAACTGTCTCCATCCCCCTTTATCGTTCATTTTCGTTCTCCAATCCTCTCCCAATCCTTCCTAATCTATCTTTACACAATCCTTTCATCGCAGTCTACGTCGCCCTCTCTTCCTTTTATTTTCCAATCTCTGGGCATCTGCTTCTTTGAAAACCTTCTATTTCCATTCTTTACACATGTCCAGCCCACTTTAGTCAACTCCTAATGAATGGATAAATAATTAATTAGCACATCATATCGAAATATTATCTAACACATGCTACACATTGTCATGACGCGAATAGTAAATTATATTGTTATATGCTTGAACAAGTAACACAATCACTTTGTTTTAACTAATTAACTTTGTTTCATGTGTATTTGCACGCAAACGTGAAAACTTTTGAATACTTCAGAGAGACACCGACTAGTTCCAATTAGTCGAACGTTTTCAAGTTTACGTCATTATGATGTCACGTGGGCATCGACCGTAGCGCAGTTGGTGTCACTCGGTGTAGTGGATACACCGTAGTCGGGGGGAGTCTGGTTTGATTTACTGTAATCTGGTCTGGTCTGGTCTGGTCGGTTCGGACGAAAAGTGCCAGTGTGTTCCGGCCTTTACACTCACCTAGATTGATTGCCTTGCCAAGACGTCTTAGATTAGCGTCGAACGGTTCCACCGCGATGACGTTGTGTCCCATGGCGGCTGAAACGAGGCTATACAACCCGATGTTAGCGCCGATGTCAATGACGCCAAGTCCAGGGTCATTGCGGAGAATGTCCTGGAAAGCTTTCGTCAGTATGTCTCTCTCCCATACGCCACCGTGACGTATCTCTTTCGATATGTACACGTCTTCGTCGTCGGGGTAGAGGCATATAGTCGGGCTGGGTTCCATTGCTAGCGAGACACAGTCGAACCCGTCATTGATATGAGTCGTTGTATTGTAGATGTCAACGTGAATTTGTTCTACGGTCTTTGACAGAATCGTTGTATCAGTGTATCTGGAAGAACAGTTACAGTCATGTAGCATACGCGTGAGAACGGTTGCTGAACCCCTGTATTTAGAGAATGTAGCAGACCTGTTAAATCGAACACCATGTTTTGTTTTGCGCTGGAGCGCAGTAGTGCAGTGGATGGTCCAGAGCAGTAGTGCAGTGGATGGAATATTCGGACTCTCTACCGAGAGAACCCAGGTACACATCATTTGCTGCGGTGTTGAACCTAGGGCAAATTCAATCACTCTGCCTTGCTCCAGTTAATTCAACTGTATGAATGAGTACCTGGCTATAAGCAGTGGTGGATATATGTGTACGAATAATGTTCGCGCATTAATTGTAGCGTGGCTGGATACTTCGCAGAGAAGTCGAGATGGTGTTCGTTTAAGCACGTCTGCCAGGGAGTAAAGTGTAAAGCGCTTTGAGCAGTCTTGAAAACTGGACACTGCGCTATATAAGAACTTACCGTTACCAATTTTGCTGTTACTTCGCTGGAAAGCATTCAACCACGCTTTTACTAAACGAAGACTATTCGTACACCAATATCCACCACTGTTTATAAGTAGATAATCTGGGCTAACTGGATGTACGTGGAGTGAAATAATTTGCCCAAGGTTCGAAATGGCAGCAAGGTGGTTCGAAACCGGAATATCTCGATTGAGAGTGCGATGCCCTAAGCACTGCGCTACCGCGCTCCACGCAACAGAAAACAAATAAGTGAAGGCTGGCTCAGTTAACGAAGTAGCGCGGGTAAGTTAGAAATACGGCCGCGCGCAGGCGTAACTAAGGCAATATTTGATAGTATAAGCTAGAAATAAGCTGAATTCGGACTAAATTGGCATGACTTTGCAACGAAAAGAAGTTAAAAACACCCGATAAGGTGTCACCACAATCAAGTTTGCCATGTGTAATCATGTAAACCATATTTTACAGGTGATTATAGTTCAAAGGCACGTTTCAAAGTAAATCCATCCTATTATATATATATATATATATATATATATGTGTGTGTGTGTGTGTGTGTGTGTGTGTGTGTGTGTGTGTGTGTGTGTGTGTGTGTGTGTGTGTGTGTGTGTGTGTGTGTGTGTGTGTGTGTGTGTGTGTGTGTGTATATATATATATATATATATACATATATATGCATATTGTCCATTTACAATCCTGGATGATCCTGGTCAACATCCCGGTCATCATCATCATCCTAGCTCTCCACGTGCGGCATATTCAAGCAGGTGATGCCCTTGCACTGGCCACATGCTGGTGTGCACTGCAGTCTATTCTTGCAGCAGGTGCACGTTTTCTTCTCGCATTGACCACTGCAATTGCATCGATCGATTTATCTTGAGGAGTCGCACAGGTGCCGCTGGCTGAATCATTCCGATGGGCATGAGACCATCGGAAGATGCTATCCAACCCCAAACCTCAGGGGAGATATCGTTGCAACGCCATCTCTGCACCTGATGATAAATCCGATGGCTATGGAAGGCGGCTGCGTCATTCGTCGGCGGAAGGTTCCCTGGAGAAACTTATTGTGTAGCCACCTTCAGCAGGAACTTCGCCACCCGTGCGGAGTTGAGGCTTAGTGACGTGGTGCACCCGTACACCACCAGCAGGGCTTTATCTCCTGTCTTTTCGATGTCGTTTTTCGAGGAAGATGGACACATGAAGACGGAGGAGGATTTTTTCTGTGCTGCGTACTTCTTGATAACGGTCACTTTGCCAATTATATATGGCCTTGACGTGATATCACACCCACTGAGAGCGTGCAGGAAGAGCTGAGCTTCTGAGAGGGGTGGATCCAGGTTCTTTGTCAATGTATTGATGCACACCGTCTGTTTCGAGGTCACCATGTACTGGTTATCACTCTTCTGCAACAACAGCTGTTGGTTTTGTCTTCGCAGAAAGGCATGATTTTGTAGTCAGCTTCCTCGTCTGCGTGCTCAACAGTGAAGTCTGCATTTACCATATCCTCTGCAAGGAGGTTGACGAGGGCCTGCTTGTTTTATGTATTGGCAAGAAAAGCTTTTTTGTTCATAGTTGAACTCATTTTTCTGCTTAAAGAGAGACTGCAACACCAACGTCGTTCCCTGTCCTACGACGATGGGCTTCGTCCTTATTGCTGGAACCGTGATACCCGTCAAACACAACCATCGCCATAGCCATAGCTGCTGCGTAAATGCCGGATATACATAGCGCATATCTCAGCAATGCTCGAGTGCTTGGGCAATGAGAACTTGTGGAGCAATACTCCCCCATCAACAACAAACAGCTTTTATGTTACCGCTGTCATGTATAAGGTGATTTGTTACGGGAGATGTAAATCCGTGCCTTGGTAAACCGATAGTTTTATTGCCCACTTGCTGTTTAATGTGGTAATACGTATTTCCCAGAGCAACTGATGGTAACTTAATACACTGTTATTAGCGAAATAAAGACGACAATAAATCAGCTTTGACGAGACAGCAGTAAAGCATTAAACACTAAACGCGTTTACACGTTGTGGTGAGGTTCAGGTTGATTTCTGAAACATGCTGCGGTTAAACAGTTTCCTCGAACAATCGGGATAATTTCGAAACCCTGAAACCCCTGAAAACCATGTTCTTTGCAGCTGCTGACTTCGCAATGATAAATTAAGCAACACCCATTGTAACGCCTCGGTTACTATTAGTAGTGAACGAAACTATCGTGCATAAGTCGTAAATATTCATAATAATCACCAGAGCAAAGTTATTAGGTTGTACTTCCTTTAAAGGGGAAATGAAACGCAGCTGTTTCATGTTATATATTTAAATATATACTATACTAGTATACATTAATGGTAACAGAAACGTACTCATTTATAAGACAGACTGAAAAAAAACGATTTTGTTCGATGCCTAAATCGTCGCTATAGAGCACTGGGTATCGTCATCTTTTTTCAAAGCGAGTGGTTTGATTTACTCCTATCTAATTTTTTTTTCTTTTTCGGTTTACTTCATTAGCAGACATTTCTGTGCGAAAACAAAGATATGGTGTCCTATTATACACGATAGGTGTTCTATTGGTCAACAAATAATTTGTATACGCGTTCGAAATAAAAATTTGAAATTAAATGGCAACGATTTATAACCAATGAAAACATTGTTAACGTCGCACTTCCCGAACGAAGATTTTAGCTGCCAAAAGAGGGCGGGGCTTTCAAAGCAAAGGTCAGAATATTAGATGCGCGCGCATATCGGGACTATTTTTCTTTTGTTGTTGACAAAGACGTCGAAGGATTTTTGTAGAGACGAGTTATTAAAAGTGTTTTTTAAAACTTCCGTATCACTTTGGAGAAAATGGATACGATAGATGAAGACTCTAGTTCGATTTGTCACTCCGAAATTACGGTCGGTACGGTTTATACACACAAAGGGCCTGTGCCATACGGGTTTCACCCAGTGTGCGATCCACGGCCCGATATGTCCGGCCCCGGGTCAGGTTCAGTTGTGGGAGTCGGACAGTCACAGTTGGTCTATCGACGACGAAGACGTTACGAGACTTAAAGGGATTCTTTGTAAGCTAATATGCATTCGAGGTGTACCGTATCAAAACGTATTAATTTCCCACAAGTACTTTCTCTGCTACTTATGTCTTGCATGTTTATGCATAATTTGGGTGTTATCTGCGCAAAAAAACGATAAACAGTTGTGTTATCATTTTGCGAATCATGTTGAGCTTGCTGCCACGTGGATGATTAATTCTGCAGCCCGCGTATAATGGATCCTTCAAAGCTTGTGCTCGGTATTAGGCCCTATGGTTGTTTGGATACTTCCGTCATATATTATGAACAAAATGACACAATCTTGCAAATATTCATTAAAATTGGAGCATAAGTGCGATTTATAAGTGACTTTTTCAACATTTTCTTTTTAGTGGATATATGTGTGTTATCTTTAATTTTCATGATTAAAATGCATGTGCATTCAAATGCGTTTAACATTTGAACTTTGTAAATAAAAAATTTATATTTATTAAATTTGGGGGGCTTTTTCCCGTTAAGTAATTTCCTTTTTTCCTTGTTATGCTTACATTCAAAAGTCAATAAATTATACACAATGTCATTATTATTAAAAGCATACATTGGTGATTGCAGTCATGCAATTTATATTAGGAAAACACTTGGTATGATAGCATGCTTGTTAAATTGTCGCCTCAAAACTGGCGCATCAGTTCGGGGTCCATTGTTACAAGCCAATATTTGAGACACATAAATTAGTATTAGGCCTACATGGTGATTAACTTTAGTTGACTGATGTGAGCCTACTTACTACGCCAATAACTAATTATATCAGATATGACTAGTGTTTTGTTGTATGCTATTGACGGTATCGTAAACAAAGTATTTTTAAGGATTTAAATACTCGTAATGTCACTTATTTAAATGCAATTACATTTTATAGTATTTGAGCAGTCCAACTTCAATAATATTTGTATGTAACTATTTCTTTTAAATGAATACATTCCAATGGCAATGCCTACAATACATGATTGACAGGGCTTGGTCCGGACTGTGACTAATGTTGACTAATATATGACGACATTATTTCGCAAAACGTTATACTAGCTACGGTAGCTGGCATTTATTTTTGTAATTATTTTTAAGGTTATTTCCCCCACCAACTATGTCGATAACATAGACTCGTAGACGTTGCGGTATTCAGACGTAGCAACACGCCGGCACGAATTGCTGTAAACTAAATCGGCGGATTACAAGCACTCATTATTCCCAATTATATCATAGTATTCACACGTATTTGTACTTTATTACATTCACATTTCTTAATACATTTCAATTTCGCATACGTCATATTTGTATATATGCAGACTTTGAAATAGAACTGTGGGACTATATAGTAGTCGTAATGATACCTGACGGAACTCGTGAGTGCCGAGTCATCTTGGCAACAACAAGCTGGTTTCGGCTTCTCATTTCCCACGCGCCGCTTTACCCTCCAAATAAGGCAATAATGTCGAGTTCCCAGGTCGATTTCGCTTAATTTTATTTCATCGGTGCATAGTTATATGTAAACAAATCTACAAAAGATGGACCTGTGGCTTTAACCAAGAATTATATTTTGACGTTCAATGTCTTTTTATGCTCGTCACGTTCGTATTTAGGCTTGCAATCGGCGTTCGAAAATGACCACCGCAGACTTTTGCCAATTTTGCCGCCGGCGAACACGTCAGATTCATCATCTATAAATAGTTTTTTTTCTGTAGGAATCCTTCTGTGGAAGTATTTCAAAAGTTGCTTACTTACACTTATGGTATATCCAGTAGCCACGCAGTGCATTAAATTATTCTGTTTTTATGTGTTTGTATGCGTTTCGTCGGTTTTTCTGAGAGCTGTGCTGCGTCGCCTATCGAATTGCTGTATACAGCTTTGGGAGACATCTCGCCAATCAAACCGGATGTAGAACCACACGCCCCTGGAGCATGATGGCGGCGCCCTGTGCCGATAAGAGCTACGTTTGAAAAATTATGTAAACTATATCGTGGCGCTGTACTTGTCAAATCATGGTGACATGTACTGTAAATAGTATGTTCTTATGTTTGGGCTGTGGTTGTTCATGCGTTTCATCCCCCCTTTAATGGCCATTAGCAGCCGTCGCTGGCCGGGTAAAACAAAGAATGTCCTTGAATTGTTCTATGGAGCTGTGCTTGTTCCTGGAATCACGGGTCGAGGACAAAAAGGTCTTGATACACTGTCACTTTTCGCTCATAACACACCAGACCACACCATACCTCACCAAACCAAACCAGACTCCCTTTACTTCAGTGCATCCATTACACCAACCGACACCGACTTAGCTATTCTATCCTCGCACGCCAGGGGGCGCATCTGATTACATCAGTCTTAGTACCGGCCCTGGCTGATCGCCTTGCCAAACTCTGAAAATAAGATCAGCCGATAATATCGCTTGCCGTACAATCTCAATACTCTTCAGGATCATCTTCGTGGTCTGTTTGAACAGTAGACGTAATCATTTGAATACGCAATACCGCTTAGCGGTTCGTGAGAATGGTCGACTGGGTAATTATATGCCATTCCTGGAAATAGGGCGCGAGTCGGACGGGTGTCTGCACTATTCTCAAGGTTGGTAAGGCGAAGTGGTCTGATACAGCTAACTTCCACACAATGCGTAGGGGACCTGCCTAGTGTGTGCGTAGTCACACCCCTGGCTTGCGAAGATGAGCTATTCTCGAAGCCAGCATAACCACGCAAACTTGAAAACTTTCCACTACATCAATAGTAGTTGGGGCTAGTCGGTCTGACATGGTCTGGTCTGGTCTGGTCTGGTCGGGCGAAACGTGCCAGTGTATCACGGCCTTCCGTTGGACGAGGTCTGGTCGGGCGAAACGTGCCAATGTATCACGGCCTTCCTCCGTTGGACGAGGTCTGGTCGGGTGAAACGTGCCAATGTATCACGGCCTTCCGTTGGACGAGGTAGACATAAATAATTGCACTTTTAATACATAGCATGGAATAAATGCCAGAAATAGACAACATTAAAAAAGACAAGCGGGATTCGATTGAAAAATTGTATGCAATAAATTAATAATGTTCTTAGAAAAATATAACATTTTGTATAAACACGAATATGGGTTTCGTCCAAAACATATTCAACCAATACTGCACCTGCTGAAAGATATTGCAGAGGCAAACGATAAAATAACAAAAGACCTTACATTGGCTGTGTTTCTGCACCTTTCAAAGGCATTCGACACAATAAACCATGATATTTTATTGTACAAACTACACTTTTATCGAATTCGGGGAATAAGCAATAAATGGTTTTTAAGTTAATTATCAAATCGAAAACAATATACTGAGATACACAAATGTCAATCATCTCCAAAAAAACATAATAAGTGGAGTTCCCCAAGGATCCATACAAGGACCAATCTTATTTTTAATTGATACCAATGATATAACTAACTCTACGTCTCTAAATCTATTATCTTTTGCAGATGACACAACTGTATACCAATCAGGTCCTCATATTGATACTTTAATTGACAGCGTAAACCAACAATTAATACATTTGTACGATTGGCTTTGTGCCAATAAATTTTCAATAAATATATATAAGACAAAGTTTTGCATATTTAGTCCACCGAATAGCAAATACCAGGTAAATAACAGTATTAAGATAAACAGTGAAATTATTAATAATGTTGGAAAGGATGACAAAGAAGAATCGGTGAAGTTCTTAAGAATACATATTGATAAACATTTAACATGGAAAAAACATATCAACATAATCAGTTGTAACATATCTAGAGCAATTTTTGCAATTAATAGAATGAAACATTTTTTGCCGTGCAGTGCTTTAAAAACTATATATTATACCTTAATTCAAAGTCACTTAACTTACGGTGTACAAGGATGGGGCAATGGAAATACCATAAGAAAGATATAAATTTTACAAAAACGCGCTATATCAATAACTAACAAAAAAGATATAGAAGTCACACCGATCCTATCTTTAAATCTGAAAATATACTTTAACTCACTGATATTCACAGGTTGCATGTCTCACTATTTACGTATGATTATCACCATGATACACTGCATAAATCCTTCAAACATAATATACCAAAAATGAATATAGCCACTAACACCAGAATTACTAGACAACGTAACCTCTTATATAGAGAGAAATCCAGAACACATTGTTCATCTAAAATACCTAAACACCATTTTATAAAACTATGGAATAATCTCGATTATAAGATACAAAACGTCAAATCCAGACAAAAAATTAAATTGTTATTATCCAATCAATATCTGGTCAACTATCTTAGCCACGTGCATTGCCTAAATCCCAGATGTGCGGAGTGCAATTAAATATTTGTTTACTTTTCATATTAATGTTTGGATCCGCTCAAATTTCTTGTGTTTTCTAACAGTAATTTCCTACAATAATTCGTTTCCTTCTCCATCGCATCCCCAGTCCGTTGTCACACAGAAGATATCATACACTCATGATAATTATCGTAAACGTATGTGTAAATATAATTCGAAATATGTGTTGTGCCATGTGACCACCATGCAACACAACTTTATTTCTAAATGGTTGTTTTGTGTATGTATACTGCTATGTTGTTGTTGCAAAATAAATTGATTTGATTTTAATTTGATTTGATATCCAGATCGAAAAACTCAGTTTCATCACACGTAAATATGACTAACAATAACATTGAAGAAACCCGATCATTAGTCCAAACAAACAGAAGCAGGTGGTGAACATATTATCCATGGATCGCGAGGTTTGCCTATCCATCGTTGCTAGCTAAAGGCACGAGGAGCGAAGGGGCACAGTGACTAAAGTATTTGACTCCCATTCGATAGAACCCGAGTTCGAATATATGATGTGGTGTCGAACCGTGGGCAAGTTCTTGCACTCTGTGTTGCTGCAGTTCACACAACTGTATGGATGAGTACCTGGCTATAGACTATGGTGGATATTTATGTACGAATGGGAACTTACCTTTACTTTACCTATTACACAGGCCAGTACTAACAGAAAACCGCGATAGCGATATTTAGTGGATTATTTTGCTTAGTTAAGTCAACTCTGTGTGGACCCATTTAAACAAAGCGAACCATGGGAAGAAACACAACCCTTTAGGGGCAGAACCAGAGAGGGTAGTCTAGGGGGGGCTTAAAACCTTCAATTGCACCTCTTGAGGCTCGCCAAAACCTCTACTGGCGGCCGAATCAAATTCACATTCGGTGGTCTGAGCCGGATCTTCAAGCAAGACTCCGCTGTCGCGCTGTCGGATTATGACATCGGAAGACGGAGGGGGGGGGGGGGGGGGGGGGGGGTGCTGTTGAATTTTCTTTCGCCACGGCCCTACCATATCTTCACCCTTTCAGCTTTAGCTTCTCCGCTGTCTCGGCTCGACTGATGACATTTGAAGAAGGGGGTGCTTTCAAAACTGTTAGCCGCCTTAACTTCACCGGTGACAGAGACAAATTCCAAAGGTCTAGGGAGGCATTAGCCACCATACCACCTGGATCCGCCTATGCCCAAGTCAAGCCCTTGGTTGATCTAGATTAAAGCCGCTGCAGAATTGCTGACACATAACATTTATTAATTGACCGTGTAAGTTATTGAGATTGTGAAGTAAACGGCCGATTAATACCGTACATTCGTCGCTTTCCCGCCCATACTGCTGCGTTACGCAGTTTTCGATCTGGAGTCAATAGGCGACATCGACTCCATTTTCGCCAGCTTAAATAATTGGGATACGTTTTTTTTGTTATCATCGCAGTTTATTTCAAAATCGTGTTCTTTTTTTCTGGTTTCCGACAAATGATCAAAAGTTGAAGCAGTGGGAAACAAATTGCCGTTAAGAATGTTCGTGGTAATCGTGCAACTTAATCGAATTGTTATCACGATTTCACAAGCCATGATGGCGACTTTGTTGGAAATGTCATCTATGTATTATTTCGTCCAGTACGACATGTAATTGAACTAATGCTAACTAATTTTTGTGTGATTATGTGCATTTAGGCAACTTTTCAGATATAAATGGTTACCGAACTGTTTTGAAATAAAAACTTACAACATTGAAACATTTGCGGTTTTCATGGTATGCGATAATCAGTTATGTCTTGTTTTAACTCCCATTTCTTACATAATTGTTAGTCATATCATGTAATCAATATGTCATGTTTCATAATTTAATATGTAATGGTTCTTGTTACATTAACTAAAACATGTATTGAGTTTATACGTATAGGCCGAGTTCAACCTGTATTGCGGCGAGTTCATACGTATAGGCCGAGTTCAACCTGTATTGCGGCGAGTTCATACGTATAGGCCGAGTTCAACCTGTATTGCGGCGAGTTCATACGTATAGGCCGAGTTCAACCTGTGTTGCGGCGACTTCATACGTATAGGCCGAGTTCAACCTGTATTGCGGCGAGTTCATACGTATAGGCCAAGTTCAAGCTGTATTGCGGCGAGTTTATGCGTATAGGCCGAGTTCAAGCTGTATTGCGGCGAGTTTATGCGTATAGGCCGAGTTCAAGCTGTATTGCGGCGAGTTCATACGTATAGGCCGAGTTCAAGCTGTATTGCGGCGAGTTTATACGTATAGGCCGAGTTCAACCTGTATTGCGGCGAGTTCATACGTATAGGTCGAGTTCAAGCTGTATTGCGGCGAGTTCATACGTATAGGCCAAGTTCAAGCTGTATTGCGGCGAGTTCATACGTATAGGCCGAGTTCAACCTGTATTGCGGCGAGTTCATACGTATAGGCCGAGTTCAACCTGTATTGCGGCGAGTTCATACGTATAGGCCGAGCTCAACCTGTATTGCGGCGACTTCATACGTATAGGCCAAGTTCAAGCTGTATTGCGGCGACTTCATACGTATAGGCCAAGTTCAACCTGTATTGCGGCGAGTTCATACGTATAGGCCAAGTTCAAGCTGTATTGCGGCAAGTTTATGCGTATAGGCCGAGTTCAAGCTGTATTGCGGCGAGTTTATGCGTATAGGCCGAGTTCAAGCTGTATTGCGGCGAGTTCATACGTATAGGCCGAGTTCAACCTGTATTGCGGCGACTTCATACGTATAGGCCAAGTTCAACCTGTATTGCGGCGAGTTCATACGTATAGGCCAAGTTCAAGCTGTATTGCGGCGAGTTTATGCGTATAGGCCGAGTTCAAGCTGTATTGCGGCGAGTTTATGCGTATAGGCCGAGTTCAAGCTGTATTGCGGCGAGTTCATACGTATAGGCCGAGTTCAAGCTGTATTGCGGCGAGTTTATACGTATAGGCCGAGTTCAACCTGTATTGCGGCGAGTTCATACGTATAGGCCGAGCTCAACCTGTGTTCCGGCGAGTTCATACGTATAGGCCGAGTTCAACCTGTATTGCGGCGAGTTCATACGTATAGGCCAAGTTCAAGCTGTATTGCGGCGAGTTTATACGTATAGGCCGAGTTCAAGCTGTATTGCGGCGAGTTTATGCGTATAGGCCGAGTTCAAGCTGTATTGCGGCGAGTTTATGCGTATAGGCCGAGTTCAAGCTGTATTGCGGCGAGTTTATACGTATAGGCCGAGTTCAACCTGTATTGCGGCGAGTTCATACGTATAGGCCGAGTTCAACCTGTAATGCGGCGAGTTCATACGTATAGGCCAAGTTCAAGCTGTATTGCGGCGAGTTCATACGTATAGGCCGAGTTCAACCTGTATTGCGGCGAGTTCATACGTATAGGCCGAGTTCAACCTGTATTGCGGCGAGTTCATACGTATAGGCCGAGTTCAACCTGTGTTGCGGCGACTTCATACGTATAGGCCGAGTTCAACCTGTATTGCGGCGAGTTCATACGTATAGGCCAAGTTCAAGCTGTATTGCGGCGAGTTTATACGTATAGGCCGAGTTCAAGCTGTATTGCGGCGAGTTTATGCGTATAGGCCGAGTTCAAGCTGTATTGCGGCGAGTTTATGCGTATAGGCCGAGTTCAAGCTGTATTGCGGCGAGTTCATACGTATAGGCCGAGTTCAAGCTGTATTGCGGCGAGTTTATACGCATAGGCCGAGTTCAAGCTGTATTGCGGCGAGTTGATACGTATAGGCCGAGTTCAAACTGTATTGCGGCGAGTTCATACGTATAGGCCGAGTTCAAGCTTTATTGCGGCGAGTTCACCCGTATAGTAGTCCAGTAGAAATTGACAATGACCCGGACATTTTGGTTAAAAAGCCAATTTTGTTAAGGTGACCAGTAGGGTTTCATGAACTTCCAAAAAAACAACCAAAATCAACCCTGGGGAACTTTGTTTTTACCCCAATCCTTGTTTTGGGGTTTTTCGGTCCAATATCGAAGTAACACTTTTTGTTTGCGCTTGTTAATAATATTTTCAACTGTTTCATTTATTGGTTAATACGTTTGTAATGATATGTATACTGGTCTATTAAGCCACACATTAATGATGGAGTTTAATTAATCAATTAAGTAATTAACCAATTATTTAATTAATTAGTAATATATTTCTTATATAGCACTCCGTCCCAACGTTATTCTGGGATTTAAATAATATCTTAACTAAGATCACATGAATGTCACTTATACCCCAAACAGTGAATGGTATAGCATTCAAACTTGAATATAACTAGGACAGATCATAAATGTCCTACCTGTAATCTTCTAATACTTCTTCTTCTTCCCCTTGCTCCCTTGCGGGGTGGGGTCCACGTCACTTGGTATCTTCTTCTACTTTTCTTGTCAGTTCTTTCCATCTCAGCCTTGGTCTTCCTCTCCTTCGTCTGCCACCCTCTTCTACTTTCCACGCTCTTTTCGCCAGTCTGTCTTCACCCAATCTATGTACATGTCCCGCCCATCGCATTCTGTTACCGGCTACTTTCCTCTTTAGGTGTTTTTTCATTCCAATCTCCTCTCTCAATTCCTTCATCTTCCTTCTATCCTCTCATGTTACTCTACATATTCGTCTGACCCAGTTGTTTTCTACCACCTGTAGTTTCTCCTCCTGTCTCTCTGTCAGTGGCAGTGTTCCCAACCCATGTTGTAAGGACAGTGCGCAAACGGCCCAACTCTTGTACAGCTACCCGACAGTGACGACGATGACAATGCTGATGATGATGTTTAACAAATGATGTAATCTTCTAATACATCATTTGTTAAACATCATCATCAGGATTGTCATCGTCGTCACTGTCGGGTAGCTGTACAAGAGTTGGGCCGTTTGCGCACTGTCCTTGACATTTGCAGTGGACGCTACTGGCAAGACCTTTCTTTGAGCAGTTGCAAGACACACACACGCATTATCTTGGCGCTTGCAAGAGCAACGAATCTCTTGTAGAAGTTTTTCGGGTGCTGGTTCTTTGTCAGTGATGACGGGCACTGCTGAGTGAGAGTCACAGTGGTAGCCATACTTCATTCTGTCCAATACCGTCTTCAGATTAACCCACGTAGAAACCTGTAGGTGCACTCTGAGTGAATGGAAGTAGCATGCTCGACTTGTCGGTGGCATTCTTTCAATGGCGACATACTATGATGACATTATGTGCATGTATCGTAGGTCGTCGAGACTTACATTTGAGTTGCATTTGGTGTAAAGCGAAACCATATTCCGCTCCCCAGCTGTTGCAATGTCGGCGCTCATTGCAGTGTTACTGCCGAATATGGCAACGGGTGTTCTCAGTTCTGTTGAAGATCCTAGAACTTTCATGTGTTTGACTTTGCCAATACCGTAGATAGCTGACGTTGTGTCACAGCCAGACATAGCGTGTGCAAATGGCAAGCACTTACACATTTCCTTTCCGAGAGCATGTTCACCAGCGCTTGATACTTATCAGTGTTTGCTTGGTTTGCATGTAAATAGTGGACTTCTCTCAGGCGCATGGTAAAGCAGAATTACAAGCAGATCTTTATCATCACAACGGACACATACGTTCTTGTGGGATTCTGCAACTTCTAGGGTACATTTCGCAATTATAGTATCCGCATCTACTTCCTCGTCAGCGTGACGCACCCCGATACTTTCTTTCAGCAGGTAAGTAGAGAGGAGATTAATGAGTTGCTGTTTGTTGTGCTTGTTTGAAAGAAAACTACTTGTGTCTGAAGGCACTGGAGTGTTACGTCCAACCAACACATCAGCCGAAAGGAACTTGCCCAATTTACGTCGCTTCTGTTCGGGTTCCTTGGTTTGTTGCCTGAGATGATTTAGTCACATTTGTTGAGGCAGTGTAAGTCTTTCTACATTTTTCATGGACATACTGATCACCTTCATTATTGAATTGTTCAGCCAACCCATCACCTCGTAGTTTTGACACCGCCACCAAAGAATCTATCCCTTTCTTTCTAAGTTTAGTCACCAGGCCACCGCCATCTTCTTGACAAATGACACATTGCTCCATATCAGCGACCCGTTCTTGAAAAAGATGTATGACTATTTTCTAGACAATCTTTATAATATGACTATGTGTACTATAATTATGGGTAATATGTTCAACAATAGTTGCTAACTTTACTTTATATAATTACTCAAACAGAGAGTTCAGATTTAGAATGCTATCTTACTAACTATGAATTCTTCACCAAAATATCAACCAAGATCTACCGTTACACCTTGGCTACAAAATTATGAACAATGTCATGTTTGGCTTTCCATACCACACATTTTCAAATCGCGTAATCCGTAACAATCATTACAGAAATTTAAAACTTTTCTAACAATCTGTAAGCAAGTAATAAATACAATATTTGTTATTTATTTAGAATATTGATCCATTGCATAAAGTGTCTTGAGGGGGTTTTCGAAAACGGTTTGTTCAATTAAGTACTACGAATTTTGGTCCAATTAATATATATATATGTGATATCATCGCTCGTGTTTGGATTTTAAAACATTGGCTTTCGATACACAATGGTAAGATCTAATCTTGTGGCAAACACTTGATTTCTTACATTAGCGAGTTAACGGATACATAAAATACAAATCAACACAAATATCCTAACCGTTAACTTGCTGGCAAGTGGAAGTCAGTGCGCCGCCAAAACTCATTTGCATCTATGTATGGACAGCCAATATAAAGAAAATGTTACAAAAAGCGACTGATAGGGTACGTATATTGTTCATGAAAAAAATCGATGTTCCCCAGGGTTGATTTTGGTTTTTTTTTTCTGGAAGTTCAGGACACACTACTGGTCATCTTAAAACAAAAATTGGCTTTTTAACCAAAATGTCCGGGTTTGGTTAAAAATGTGCTGATTCTACTGGACTATAGCCGAGATCGCTCAGAACGTTTGGTTATTACGGAAGCGTAGAAAGGACATGCTGCAAATTATAAAATAGATAACTAGTTTCTTGATATAACAAGAAACTCTTTAATAACTGGTTTCTTGATATAACAAGAAACTCTTTAATAACTGGTTTCTTGTTATAACAAGAAACTCTTTAATAACTAGTTTCTTGTTATAACAAGAAACTCTTTAATAACTGGTTTCTTGATATAACAAGAAACTCTTTAATAACTGGTTTCTTGTTATAACAAGAAACTCTTTAATAACTAGTTTCTTGTTATAACAAGAAACTCTTTAGCTGTCTATAAATAGATTATAACTGGTATCTTGACAAAACAAGAAATATCTATAAATAGACGAGGACTCCTGAGGTAGATGGCTAGTGGCCCCAGCTTGTTGTGGGGAGGTCACCGCATGTTATCAGTTTCAAGCCTAGCCTTTGGGCGTCGTTTTATGAATGGTATTTGTTATTTATCTCACTGCTTCAATTAAATTTATGATGAAATTATTCTTGTAAAGGTCGCTAGGTGGCGTAAGGTGGTAAGTGTTTATTTTGTCACGGCGTGATTCAAAATAAGTTTTTGCAATTCAGCGTTTCATTTTGCCTGTGACAGTAGTATAGAATTAGTGTCAACACACTGCATTGTTTGGACAAACAAACATTTTATAAATCGCTACCACTGACGCTGTTTAAATTTGTACTTAAATTATTTTGGGCGATAATACGAGTCGATTTGATTTTCGGACCAATAAGGTAAAATTATATAGACAACACACTAAGGCGGGGCAGTCCCTTTATAAACCATCTACTAACAGGACTTTTCACAAGACGTTCTTTTATACCCAGAATCGCCCTGGGGGTGAAGACCTCTGACGTTTCTTTGCACGGGCACAAGAGGTCTTGTCACTTTGCACAGGCCATGCTGAGCGCGAAAAATTAAACGACCAGGCTCAGTGGCTGTAATATTGTCATTGATTGATTGCAGCCCACTTTTTATAACCTAGACATTTACATTATTTTAGAACAATTACACTGTTTTTAGAACATTTTACTATTCTCACTCATTTACTATTTTATGAGGCATTAATTTATATTTCACCATTTGAAGACACTGTGTCATTAAGAATATATCACCACTATTTTTATTGTGTTTTATTTTTATCTTGTTCTGTTGCTTCGAGAGGTCATGATTTTACAAATCCAATCCACTTAGTACCCCTGAACTCTCCACCCTTGTCACCTTCTGACTCAGGCAGCCATTTGCAGAAGGGGCAAGTAACTGTTTTAACTAACAGTTTTTTGTTTGTTTGTTTAAAATATAAATTGTGAAATATTGTGTGCCTATGCCAAATTCAACACAGAGCCTGTCAGACAAGAGAAGGAATTTTTCCAGTTTGTATACTCTGTAAATATACACAGAATTTTCTGTGGCTAAGTCAAGGTTGGGGCGAGTACACGACTAAAGAACTCAAGTAACGAGTACGAATAACGAGTACTTCATCTGAGAGAGTACTTGAGTAACGAGTACAAGTACTTTTGAAAGTACTCGTATGATTACTTTTTGAAAGTACTCGTACGATTACTTTTGAAAGTACTCGTACGATTACTTTTGAAAGTACTCGTATGGGTACTTTTGAAAGTTCTCGAGCACAAATACTTAATATAAGTTTCGTTAATCATGTGTCCAACTGCTCCTCCTGCTGCGCAGTCACACATTCTGTCAAATTTGGTAACACCAAAACAAATTTGGACTGATAGAAATCTGATCTTGGATGAGGCCCTGAGTAGCATGTGCAGATCCTATAAGAATTATATATTGGTGTTCTAGCTGTTTCAATCAACTGGTGTCTAGATTAATTTGACTGATATTATTAGTAGCAAGAAAGAATAACAGAAACCAAACCAAAGCTTTGTAAGTTTATTTTTGCAGCATATCAAAATGTCTATTCCGTTAAAACAAATTGCTTGATTTGGTAGCAGCAATCATCAGTGTTCATTGACTGTCACTTCATTCAGTGTCTTTTCACTAGTTTTAGCTAGTTATCTGACCATATTGCAGCATATGAACATTCCGACCTACACCTGAGCATTCTACCTGGGTCCCCATTCCACCTAACCCTATTTCATTCACTCATGCAGCCTTGAGCCTGTTGACAATGTGATTGTAAACAGCTATGCCTTTCAAGATATCATTATTAAACCTGTATTACATGTTTATATACCCATATATCACTTATTGTTATGTCGTCTGGGGAAGGGCCCCGAATATATACCTTGCTAAAATTCATTTACTCCAAAAAGAGTTTTGCATATAATAAGTCGTATGATTTATTGATTATACGCAGCCTTTATTTACATCTTATCAAATAATGAATATTTTTGATGTAAATAAAAACTTATGCTGTATTCTAATGTACAAGCATAATAGGGGTATGTTGCCAGATATATATCATGATGTATTTGTCCTGCAAATATCAACACATAAATATAATACAAGGCAGGAAGTAACATATAAAATACCATACTGCAAGACTAATTGCAGACAATATTGTCTTTGGCTTATGTTGGTCCTAAAATCTGGAATACATTTATTACAAATAACTATTTACAATATTGTACATCTCTTCATATGTTCAAACAAATGACCAAGCGTCTAATTCTAGCAAACATTATTATGCTAAATTCTGCTTTAATGTAATTTTGTTATGTTAAGATGTACCTGGTGTTCAGTGTTACGGTACTCGTAGTTAGTTAGTTTATTATGAAGATCTTTATGTATTATGTTGTTTTTTTGACACAAATTATAGTTTTCATTTCAAATATGACATGAATAAGGAACACAAGCAATGTGTTGCTTCCAATTGTTACGTAATGTATTTACATGTTTCATATTACTGCTACATCTGTGCTATACTGAACATTATGAATCAATAAAGATTATTATTATAAAGAGATGTGGCAGATCTTCAAAAGGAAACCAGTTTCTGACTGTATGACTGGATTAGACAACACCAGGCCTACACAGTGTGGAGACTGTTTGAAGCCATTGTGGGTTTATTTGACATTCAAATGCCATTATAGGTAATTGATGTGATGGTCAGTCCTGTCTCCCAGTCTTGTTCAAGTGATCTGAACCAGTCAGTAAACAGTGTTCATGACAACCCAGAGCTCTTATGCAATGAGGATATCGTGACATCAGTACAAAATATGATATATTTGTACGGATGATCATAATACATGATGTTATCATAAAACACAAAGTATCCCCAGAGTACTCCCAAAGTATTCGTAAATACTCATATTTTTAATGAGTAACGAGTACTTTATTATATACGAGTAAAAGTACGAGTAACGAGTACTTCGTGAAAAATCAGTACTCGAGTACTTCGGCCCCAACCCTGGGCTAAGTCCAATTACATAACTGTATTTTGAATTAATTACAAACAAAATGTAGTATTAGTAGAATAAATTATGTTCAATAACATTGGAGCCAGAACAAAATTAATATTGGGGGGGCTGAAACCAGAACTGGAGCACCACTTTGCCTTCCGCTGTCGGACGGGAGGGATGCTGTTGAAAATTTGTTGCCACCGCGTTCAACATTTCTTGAGCTCTTCCGGCTATCTCAAAACCTCAATTTGCACCCCCCTTGAGGCTTGTCAACAAAAGCACCCACAAATATTGGGGAGCTAAACTTGTTTTCAGCCCCCCCCCCCACAAACAAATTGTAACACAATATCCAACAATTTACTAAATATTCGGGGGCTAATCCTATCTATAGCCCCCTCTCTTCAAATGTTGGGGGGCTGAGCCCACCCAGGCCCCCGGTTCCGCCACCTATGAATAAAATGTCACAACACGCTTAATTTTATATATTAATTAGTATTTTTAATTAGTGAAGTTTTGTTCCTAATATGTTTGCTTTAGCAATGTTAACTTCGAAGCCTGCTGATGTTCTTTGTAGACGCATGGTGAAATGGAGGAAGACAGTATGTATAGTTTCCTATGCGACAGAGGTGTCCCGGAAGAAGCAGTTGGCCGAATGAGAGAAGACAAGGTAGGTACTGGAAGATCAGAAGGATTGTGGAGGGAAAATCAACAGACATGCCCATATTTTCCATGCCTTTAAACTGATGTATGCACCAGACCTGGGGTTGATTTCACATCAATGACTTCGAATCCAACTAACTTGTTTGATTCGGATTCCATCCAAACTAGCAATTTTGATTCCATGTTCAGATTTCAGTTCCACCTACCCTTTGTTGATTCCGATTCTGAATCCAATTGCAATACATTCAAAGGGAAACAAAAGGTATTTGCTTGGCCTTGGACCTATAGCCTACACCTAAAAGAGTTAATACTATGTAACACCCATCTTTGCTTCTTACTTTCAACTTGGGAACAAAACATCCACAAGTACAGTAAATTTTTTAGAATAATGATTATTTACAGTGTGGAACAAAACAACACTGTGTTAACAAATGCGATTAAAACGTAATGTGCGACCAGATGACATTACTTCAGTAGGTGCCTAAGGGCTTCTTTGACCTTGACCCTGCTGGTATTCCTTGAATGCTCGTTTTCCACAACATTGGCTATGAATATGCCAGCTCACATATTGATTTATCGTAATCCCTACGATTCAGAAGCTGAGTTTCACTTGTAACAACTGTTATAATGCCATACCGTGCATCATGCAGACGTAGCATTTTTCAGTTTTATTAATTACAGCAACAAAGCAAATTAGGTTCATAAAAACTTGTTTTCACTACCAGCTGTTGAAATGGACATGTCACATTTACTCACAATATACATAAAATAATTTATTGAAATGAAAGTGGCATTACCAGTTGAGAAATTATCATTGACAACGCAAAAAAACAGTTAGTCAAAATATATGGGTTACTGAACAATGCAAACTAGAGTAATGCCAGTTTGGCAGCTGGGGAACTGAGAAGAGTACGCATTTTGAAATCTTCTATGATGCTGACTATTCGAACGTGATCATGCATAATTTCTAATTTTTTGCTAATGCCATAAAATTAGCAGACCAACTGTAAGGCTGTATTTGAACATTTCCCAGTACACATGTCTAAGCGCATTAACAACTGTACTTTGGCTAAATTAAACCCAAAGTGCCAATAGACTGGTGTATTATTTATGATTTATTTATGATCCCAAAAGAGCATTTTTAAATGTACTCATACATATATAATATTATATATATATACTTGCTATTTTGATAATTACAACTGGTAGTTACAGCTCACTTGGGAGTTACTTTAATAGTGACAATTTTCTGATAAATCATCATATGTGACTCTTTTTATGTGCATTTCCACAGTATTTTTGTAACAACAAAATGAAACATCAATGAATCTGATTCCACAATTGGGACTAAATTTATCACCATTGGAAACATGAATGGTTTAGTGTATAATTGTGTCCATGTTTCACTCGGATAAGGAGTAGATGCCTGTTAGCTATCTAATGGTACAGTCTTGTAATGTAGCACCGTGCAGTGCACAGTGCATACATTAACACAAGATTCAATGACAGTTTATAATAATAGTACACAAAATAACTGTATAACACATTACTATTTCATATGTTGTACATTTTACAGATTGATCGCACCGTGATTGCTGTGATGGGACACACCGACCTGGCAAAGTATCTTCCCAAGTTTGGAGACAGAATTGCGTTGATAAATTTCTGTGAAAGGAACAACATGGTGAACCGTGCTAGCAAGCGCAAATCATCCGTACTAGACAGACTGAGGGAAAAACTAAAGCTGAAGGGTAAAGCTACTGACCCAACATCTGACAGTGATGGTAGTGTGGACATTAACTGTAGAACTCGAACAGCAACCAGGATGACAGGCAATGTGCATGCTCACAAAGAAGTAAGGCAGGTTAAAATTGGTTTGATCTACAAAGACGGGAAAAACGAAACGCACTTACGTGCAAGATCGGGGGGCGGTACCAGAACTGTGCACATATCCAAAGATGCAACAAGGGATGATGTTATACAAACAGCGAAAGATCTCTTTTTCCCAGAAGGACAAAGCAAGTTGGGGAAAGTTGAACATCTTACATTACGCTTACTTGATTACCAGGAGAATGCTATGACGAGCAATGCCACAGTAGGCACCATATTTGAAGTTAGTAAACTGCCCAGATTAACCTTTTATTTGCACGTGGAAAAAAACGCTACTTGCAGGATGGATCCAGGAACCGTCAATGTGGCGACCATGTTGGATGACCAAAGCACATCAGGAATTAACAGCACTGTTTCCAACCATGTCACTGATGTTGAAGAAACCGACACCTTTTGTCCTGACTATTTCGACAATGTGCTACAAGATGATGATAATATAGTCAACTTCCTCCAAGGAGATGCACTGCTTGATGAGGACAACTTGGCTGACACCATACCACTCGAAATGACGGTAAAGATTCATCGAGGACACGCTTTAAACGACCTAATTTGTGCATTTGAAGATCCAGCAGTTGATCCAAAATCACAACTCATCAAAGTGATCATGATACTACCAAATGGGGAAGAAGAAGGAGCAGTTGATGACGGTGGCGTCACGGGGGATTGCTTGTCCGAATTCTGGCAATCGTTTTATGAACGTTGTACACTCGGCAGATCCTGTAAAGTTCCATATTTGAGGCATGATTTTGGAGCATCGCAGTGGGCAGCAGTGGGGAAAATAATCACATTCGGTTGGAAACAGGAATGTTATTTCCCTATCGAAATTGCTATGCCCTTCTTTGAGCAGTGTTTCTTCGAGGAAATCAGCAGTGATATGCTGGACGCATTCCTCCAATATGTACCGAAGTCGGAGTGCGACATGTTGCGACAGGCCTTGGAGCAGTTGACATCGGTTGATAATGAAGAACTGTTAGATGTGCTGAACGAACATGAATGCAAAATTCGCCCCACGGCCGAAAACTTGCGTCAAATCATTTTGCAAATTGCACACAAAGAAATAATACAGTCACCCATGTTCATCATTGACTGCTTCAAAGAAACGGTGAAGGGCCTGGGTGTTGACAAAGAGAAGTTGACCAGTATATACAGCGAGCTACAGCCAACTGCACGAAAAGTACTGAAACTGATTGACTTCCCATCAGACATGCAGCCAGCTGAGAAGGCATGTGCCGACCACATCAAGAAGTACGTAAAAGAGCTAGATGAATCATCATTGAAACTCTTCCTGAAGTTCTGTACAGGCGCTGATCAACTAGTGGGCAAACGTATTGGCATAACATTCTGTGTGCTCGATGGTCTGAATAGACGTCCAGTGGCTCACACGTGTGGGTGCGTCCTGCAACTGCCAACAAATTACGACAATTTTCCTGAATTCAGATCAGAGTTCAATTCCATCCTACACAGTGGGATCTGGGTAATGGACATAGTTTAGTTTAGTTTTGACTGAAGTACTTGGCAAGTATTATGATTCTTTAAACAATGTTTCTTTGAGTTTATTTGAGTATGGTTGATTTGGTGGACGCATCCACCCAGTTCATAACGAAGTCGGAGTGCGACAATGAAGGACTTGCTTCGACGAATAACGGATGACTGTTTTAAATGAACATGGAGCTAAATTCTCCCCACTGCAAAAACTTGAGTCCAGCCAGTGGCATCCAATGATTTGGCAGATTGCGCATAACACCGTATGTCACATAACACCGTATGTCACACAAACAATTTGCGTAAATGTCGCAAATGTGGTTTTCACGATACTAATCGTATTGTAAGATGCATTTTAAATACAAACAACCATGACTGTTGTTTCCAATAATGTATAATTTTGCGCAGACGCGTTATAATCTTGCTTGTCTTTGAGTAGGTCTACTTGACCTGTGTTGTGTTATTAGGTGTCGCACACGAACATACTATTTTGAAAGCATTCGGAAGGTATATTTTAAATTGTAATTATTGTGCGATTTAGAAACCATTGTTACCATAGGCGGATCCAGGGAGGCACATGTCCCCCTAGACCATCGTGGCTGGGGCGAGATAGGCGTGTGCCCTTTAATCTTTTGAATGTTGGCGCAATGGCTAACATTGTTCAACACCCCCAGTCTTCCGATGTCATTCATCAGGCAAGTTAAGACAGCGGAGAGAAGCAGGGTTTTGGCCACCTCCCAGACTACCTTCTCTGGACCCGCCCCTGGTTATGTCATGAACGCACATGTGCACACAATGATAATAGTACAACAATAGTTTAATTATTGGTGAAGTGATACTTCGAAATTAAAAAAATATGTTATGCTACAAGGAATGTGATTTCTGTAGTATTTACTTTCTGAGAAATAAAACTGTTTGCAACTTTCATTTTAAGGATATTGGATGCAGTCGTATTAGAAGAATGCATAGAGTAATGTACAACAAGTTATTTTATACTGTATTTATGGAAGCAAATATGTACTACTTCACATAGTACCATTATATTATACATAGAGAGAGAGAGAGAGAGAGAGGCAGGCAGGGAGGGAGAGAGAACAAATATACGTCCATATAATATCAGTCCATACATCTATGTCGGATAAGTATGTATTATGACAGGCGATATAAACCTATGTTACACTATAGTGTAGAACGTTTAAAACCTCACATCTATACATATCACCCAGAATTCACGCCTTGAGAATAACAACATTTATGGATGGTCCCTAATGCAGGGTTTTTGTGCAGTACACCTGCTCAGGTAAACCACACGTGTGTAGGCCTATAGTCATCTAAATGATGGCAAGGATGTCCTTTCGCAGAGAAACGTAAAGGTCTACTGCTTCATACGCATCTAATGGACCATTGACCAAGTTGCTCTCTTCCATCAATATGCAGCACAGTTCAAAGACATCTTTGTCGCATGGGTATGCACTCTTTCTTGTGATCTCCTGCTCACAGAGCACGATGTCGTCGCGACTGACCGCACAGTGAAATCTCTCTGTTTCGTACAGTTCGGGAAGATGATACATGAGCATGGGACGACCGTGTGGCGCCCTCTGGTTTCGTGTTGGTCGGATCCTGTGCGTGTTCCACACTTTAACAACGTCATCCAGTTCATTCTACAATGTAAGAAACGGGTTTACTCTAAAGAACAGTATAATCACTTATACGTATATTTAGAATACGATCTACATGTTCTTAACATTAGGTAGAGAAGGAAAACGAGAAGAGTACATTATGAGCAACTAAAATACAACATGGAACGAACGAAGCAAATGTAGAATTAGTGATTATCATATAGGGGAGACCGGGCCGATGTGAACCCCAACGGTAAAGTGAAACAATTCATTTTGTTTAAACCATGCGATGGACACTCACCAGTAGCCTTATGAATGTGTACGCCTACTGTAAGAAGTTGTAACTATTACCTATCCAGGTGAATACGTTTGTACAATTTGCCTAAGGAACTCAAGATATCATGCTTTGAATTTATTTCTTATCACATAAATATATATTATATGGTAATATAGATAATGAAGATTGTGGTTTATATGTGGTTTGGTTTTAGTTTCTTGGGGTCATCAACAAATTACATGCAAGAAGGGTGAAGGAGGTAACACTGATTGCGTACGATGTCACAAAATTAAGGTACATTCTTATATGGCGGGGTATCCTGTCCTCTGGATGCATCAGGGCGCTTTGTTTCACGCATATACAGATCTGTTCGATCGGATACCATGTATACATTTCGGGGAAGTTTTCAACCACGCTGCAATTACTGCTCGAAGACTATTTGTACACATATCCACCTTTGTCTGTAGCCATGTACTCATTTATTCAGCTGAGTGAACAGGTGCATTGACGAATAAAAAAACTTGCACAAGGGTCTCTGCTGAGAATCCGATGCACTAACACTAAGCTACCGCGTCACACTTGGGGACGGTCTTAGAACACTGCATACCATACGCAAGGATATTATTTTTATAATTTACCCAATCAAAATACATGGTTAGAAAGTAAAAACGTAGAGCGCGTGGTGTGTGTGCAGATGAAGTAGCACCATCATTGAATAAGTTATGCAAAAGCACATGTGCCAATATAACGAACGTTAACGTACCTGTATTATGTTCAAGAAGCAAAACTGTATGAGGCATTTGTCGATGAAATCTCCGGAGAACAGATCTTCATCTTTGATTTCTTCAAATATATTCATCCAAAACTGTGCATTTTGCTTACGCAAAATTCCCCACCAACTTTCAATTCGTTGATTTGAAGTGCTTCTGCCGTACACGAAACTGTTCTCACCAGCAAACGAATCGTTCTCGTTGCGACGCAGAAATTGCTGAACTTGTTTAACAGCCCATTTTCTGTGCCATGGTCAGCACGAATAAGTCTGGGACATTCATCGCGAATCTTGATCGCATTTACATAATAGCTGGCTATTACCTTTGGGTCACTATTACTTTTGTAGGCTTCTAACCAAACGATGTTTCGAGAGAAACCATCAATACAACCGTGTATGGCGATACCGTACGGAGACAATTTGTCGTATCCGTCTATATGCCACGTGTAGTCTGGTCCCCTGTTGTAGTATTGACGTCGACGTAAGCGTCGGCGTTTTCTAAGTTCAACCCCTACTGGATCAAGCATCTTTATAAGCAACCTTATAACTTCTTGGCTGACCACGAACCCCTCCTGGATGCATTTCAGGTGCAACCATTTGTATCCGTGCAGCCGTCCAGACTTAGACAACTCTTGGTCAACGTAGACGGCGACATCTTGTACGTCAGATTCTTCTTTACGGCGATAAAGGCCCATGACACGCAGCAATCTTCTCAGGTGCCTGTCGGATAATTGTATTCCATGTCGGACACCCAAACATAAGGTTATTTCATGATGAGTCAGTCCCAAACCGAAATAAAATTGAATTAATTCTGCGCGAGTGGCCATGCTGTCTGTACTACGCCCGGAAGTTATTATCACGTGGTAGTTTTTTTATCATGAAACTATTTACCGGCTAAAGATGTTCTTGTTATATCAAGAAACTAGTTACCGGCTAAAGAGTTTGTTGTTATAACAAGAAACTAATTATTAAAGAGTTTCTTGTTATATCAACAAACCAATTATAAAAGAGTTTCTTGTTATATAAATAAACCAGTTACCGGCTAAAGAGTTTCTTGTTATATCAATAAACCAGTTACCGGCTAAAGAGTTTCTTGTTATAACAAGAAACCAGTTATCAAAGAGTTTCTTGTTATATCAAGAAACTAGTTACCCGGCTAAAGAGTTTCTTGTTATAACAAGAAACCAGTTATCAAAGAGTTTCTTGTTATATCAAAAAACTAGTTACTAAAAAGTTTCTTGTTACAACAAGAAACTAGTTACCGCAGCTATTTATATATCGCTATCCTGTTATAACAAGAAACAAGTTATAATAAGTTTCTTGTTATATCAAGAAACTAATTACTGCAGCTACTTAAAGATTAAATATCTTGTTATAACAAGAAACCAGTTACAAGAGAGTTTCTTGTTATATCAAGAAACCATTTATTAAAGAGTTTCTTGTTATATCAAGAAACTAGTTATCTATTTTATAATTTGCAGCATGTCCTTTCTACGCTTCCGTAGGTTATGACGTTTCCGTTATTATAAACGCCATAACGTGTCGGCACTGGTACGCCATTATTTCACCGCAGAATAAATAATCGCAGGAATTTATAGTTACGTTATTACCAATTCAAAAAGTCGATGGACGGTCAGAGACTGAATGCATCGTCCATAAATAATTGTGAACGAGAAAAATATCACATTCGGATTGCTTGATAACGCACTCAATTACTGTTCAACAACATTTTATCGGCTTCAATATTTAGGCACTATTGTTGAATTGCAGTAATAAGTATTGCAGGCATGTTGCAATTATATACAAACTGCAATAACCTGAACATTATTTACAATGTATGCCTACACACAATGGTATGTTTTTAGACGGCTTTGATACCTTTAGGTCCACAATACCCTAATGTATACAGTTACAAATCCGTATATAACTTTTTGAAATGTTTAACCGCCAAAATCTCCATCGTACAGGGCCCCTCGTGAAATTCAAATAACTATATATATCCTACTGGAATGCCAAAAGTATGTTGCTTCTAGCAAACACACAAACAAAAAATAAATAACCACAATCTGGTTTATACTGTGCGTGTGCGTCCGTACGTGCGTGTGGGCATATGTGTGTGCAGTTGTTTATGTGGTCGTAAAAATAATAATGCCATCTACAAATGTGTCGCTGGATGTACACAGGAGTATTTCAATATGTGGTTTATCACTATCAATGTATCAATAAAATTGCAACTCCGTAGCAATCCCTAGCAAAACACGAGAATTTGGGAGAAACAGTGATAACGCTTAAAAACAAAGCACGAAATGCAATTCATGCTGTATGCATCAAATATTCTCAAAAATTAATACACACACACACACACACACACACACACACACACACACACACACACACACACACACACACACACACACACACACACACACACACACACACACACACACACACACACACACACACACACACACACACACACACACACACACACACACACACACACACACACACACACACACACACACACACACCAGGGGCGGGTTTAGAAAGCGAGTCTAGGGGTCATAAAAACCTCCACTGGCGGCCGAACCAAATAGTGTAGAAAATGTGTCGATGCCGCCGCGCCGCCGTAACTCGGCCTTATTGTAACCTCAACGAAGGCACATTTCAACCTCAAGGTTTACGGGCACGCAAAATTACTGCACACACACACACTATTAATAGCAATTAAACCTGCACAATACCTGTACAAATACAGCAGTACAAGGGCAACCGAGAAGACCATCAACACTGAAGAAACCTTCACCTATAACACAATTGACGTGGACATTAATTAACAAGCTGGATTGATTTCACGAGGCTCGTCACAGTGACGCATCAGTTGGCCAAAGTATGTTATAGTATCAGTTGTTTTACTGTAATGATACAATGTTTATCTGTTCTGCAGTACACATTTTATGCGTTACGTGAATTACAATATACATGATCAGAACATTGTGATGGGTAAATAAGAAGTTCTATTGGAAATCAAACATATTTATACTTGCTTGATGGTGAGCAAAATATAATTATGTTCCTCAATCTTGTCCCTCGTTGATATTTAGGGTAATATTAATTAATACGCTAAAAGTGAATCAGTGATGCGTCCAATCGGCTCTGTCTATGGTCAGTCGCTTTATTAGACCATTGCCCTCTGACATGCCAATTGACGATGGATTTCAGGAAACACAACAATAGCTAACTGAAGTTATTGAACGAATATAATATAGCGTTCGGTCGGTGGGTGTTACGTAACAATACGGAATGGTATATGTGTGGGCGCGCGCCAGTGTTTGAGTGTGTGTGTGTGTGTGTTTGTGTGCGTGTGTGCGTGTGTGTATGTGTGTGTGTGTTTGTGTGTGTTTGTGTGTGTATGTATGTGTGTGGTGTGTGTGTGTGTGTGTGTGTTTGTATGTGTTTGTGTGTGTTTGTGTGTGTGTGTATGTATGTGTGTGTGGTGTATGTGTGTGTGTGTGTGTGTGTACGTGTGCGTGTGCGTGTGCGTGTGCGTGTGCGTGTGCGTGTGCGTGTGCGTGTTTAACAGACGGACCAGCTAAATATGACCTCGGAATGACGTGGAACGAAGGTAGGCGAACATATACTTAACATTCGTCAATTCTGTATGCTAGCTATGCAAGTTCTTTCATCCAGTAGTTTGTATGTAGAAAACGAACACGTGATTCATTGTGAAACACTAGAAAATGTTGAAATTCGTCTTTCAGCTTGTTTGACGAGACCACATCTCCGTGTAAAGAAGTAAGCAAGTTGATACCTGCATTGATCTTACAAAGTACGAATAAAATGCAATACATCAGTGGATTTAACTGAGTAAAGAGTACGCTTTTCATTGCTACACGGAACATTAATTTCGCCTCCTCTGGAAAACTAATTGCCTTGCGATTGTGGTGTTGAAATAAATACACTATGGTTTGAACGCATTGACGCTTAAGGTTTCCTTGATGAGCATTCAATGTCACCAGATATGTCGTGACAGTGTCGCCGGTTTGCCGAATCACCTCACATTCATTATCCTGGGTCCTGTAGTCCGTGTAATTTCTTTCTGCGTGGGTTGATAAGTGTACAGGCTTATAGTGTGTAGGGTTTTTGGTGTTTTGGATATTAACATAGCAACATGGTAAGAACTTTTCTGCATGTTTAAATGAGTAAGTACATGCTTCATAATTAGCTACAGGCTGTGACGTAAGTGCACAACCAATGTGTGTGTGTGTGTGTGTGTGTGTGTGTGTGTGTGTGTGTGTGCATGCATGTGTGTGTTTGTTTGTGTGTGTATGTGTATGCGTGTGTATGTGTGCGTGTGTGCGTGCGAACATTCGTGCATGTGTTCTTGTGTGTATTCGTGTGCGTATGCGTGTGTATGTATATGTGTGCGCGCGCGCATGAAATCCATGAGTACGCAATGGGGGGTCAGCAGAACATTGTCTTGAAATTATGATTGTCAATGAGTAATGACATAAAAGAAAGAGTCTAGAATTGCAATAACGGATGATAACATTGAAGCATCACCATCAGTATTATAAAAACAACAGTTTCTGTTTATAGTTCTTTCCAGCGCTCGGCAACGTTCTATTATCTTCTGTTAACTAACTAATATATATATATATATATATATATATATATATATATATATATTGTGGTTAGAATGTTCTGATCTTATGAGGCCTCATTCAATTAGTCAGCCTTTTCCAAAACATTACCGCCAAGCCGACCTTTTTATGCTGGCACTGAAGGTGGTCACTGCCAGGGTGCTTGTCGTCCTCGATGGTTCTTTACGTCCCAAATTGAGATGGGACCGACACTAACGAGATCTCCGAGTCACAGGGGGTACATTATGAAAGCCTGTTTTTACACCAAACAAACCATGCCTACTTGGTGTGGGTTTGGAACTCAGAACGCTGACATGCCAGGTGGATGTGATTATCACTACACTATCGCTCTCTCAGTTGAAACAAGTATTACCTCAGAGGAAGCTTAACACTCACATAACGGCAACCTCTTGACATCAGCATTATTCTGTTGAATTACGCGTGTGTTCCTAAGCTCCGTAGTAAGACTTCTTGACGACACTGGTTGTGTTTCGCAAATGAAACACCACACGTCGCATATAACACTAACGTCGACAAGGGTTTTATTACGGCGTGTTGAGTAGAGTATCGCAGGTACTGTTCTTCGGTGTTCATTGGTTGAGTGTAGCGCCCTGGTGAACAGGCAATACGCCTGTAGCAAAGATCATAATAATTAAACATTCTAATAAAAATACCTATCACTTGGTATATGACAGTCGTGACAGTCGCCCCTATAGTGTGTTTTACGGAAACGTGGTTAGATGCCACGATCCCTGACGCGGCAGTGACACCCCTTGGTCATGCTCTGTTTAGAGCGGACCGATCGAGCGAACTGACGGACAAGCAGCGAGGTGTTGGCGTGTGCTTTCTTGTGAATCATCGGTGGTGTAATGACACTCAGCTTGTCTTTTCTTCGTGTTCTCGTGAACTGGAAACTCGACTCATCCTGACAGCGTAGTCATCATTCTGGGTGACTTTATTCACACATATCTGACGAAGGTACTGTCCAGGTACAAGCAGCACGTAGACTGTGCCACACGCAATGGCAAGGTCCTGGATCACTGCTACACAGTCTTTAAGGATGCGTACCGTGCCACCACCAGGGCTACCCTCGGAGAGTCTGATCACGCAATTGTCGTCCTTATCCCCACGTACCGACATAAACTAAAAACGTTGAAGCCATCAAAAGAAGACTGTCAACGGACGGACGAGTCGACTGCAGCTCTTCGTGGCTGCCTGGAGTGCACAGATTGGGACATGTTCAAAGAGGCATGTCCTGACCTAGACGTGTACGCTGGCACCGTGACAACCTACATCAACTGGTGTGAGGAGCTGTGCACGGAAACAAAGACTTTCACCCTGTATGGCAATGGTAAACCTTGGTTCACCAGGGACATCAAGCAGAAACTGGCGGCGAAGAACGCGGCGTTCATCAGCGGCAGCAGGGAAGAATTCAGGAGATCTAAGTGCAAGGCGCAGAAGGCGGCCAAGAAGGCCAAATTCTTATACAAACGCAAACTTGAGGACCAGTTCGCTTCCAACAACACCATATAATATTATATCTGGAATGGCCTGCGGCAGATTACGCAGTACAAAGAACACGCAGTGGCCATCAACAGCAGTGACCCCTCATTCCCTGATCCGCTGAACGACTTTTACAGCAGATTTGACAAGCTTTACTATTTATCAGAGTAGGGCCCACTTCCAACAGGTACCTCTCCGCCCAGTCCATTTTTATAGTCCAAGAAGCTGAGATGAGGAAACAGTTCAGGAGACAGAGCACGCGGAAGGCCTCGGGTCCAGACAACATCTCCACATCTACCCTGAAGAACTCCGCCGACCAACTCTCTGTGGTGTTTACGGACATCTACAACTCCTCTCTCCAGCAGTGCAGAGTTCCAGTCTGGTTCAAAACTTCCACTATCATACCCATTCCCAAGAAGTCCAGCATCACCGGGCTGAACGACTACTGTCCAGTGCCACTGACCTCAGTCGCCTTGAAAGTGTTCGAGCGCATAGTACTCAAGTACCTGAAGTCGGCCACCGACGGCTTCCTGGACTTGCACCAGTTTGCATATCAAGCAAACAGATCAGTGGACGATGCGGTAGCTTTAGGTCTGCATCACGTTCTGCAGCACCTAGAGAGGCCAGGGACCTATGCCAGGATCCTGTTCCTTGACTTCAGCTCAGCATTTAACACCATCATCCCTTTCAAGCTGTTCGATAAACGTTCATTGTTGAATGTACATCCTGCCTTGTGTCACTGGGTCCCTAACTTTCTTCTTCACTTGCCTCAATCTGTCAGAGTCAACAACTCTATCTCCAGACCTCTTATCCTAAATACAGGTGCCCCACAAGGTTGTGTGCTATTCCCCTTCCTGTTTATTATCTTCACAAATGACTGTGTCTGCGTGAACCAATCGGTCCTTGTGATCAAGTTTTCCGATGACATTACTGTGGAGGGCTGCATTGAGAATGCGGATGAGACGCCATACAGGGAGTAAGTTCAGGTAATGGTTGGTTGGTGTGCGGATAACAATCTCGAATTGAACGTTTCAAAGACTAAAGAAATGATTGTTGATTTTCGTAAAAAGAAGACTCCCATCCACCCTCTTTCGATAAATGGCGTGGAGGTCGAGCAGGTTGAATCTTTTAGATTCCTTGGAACAACATTTCAAACGATCTCAACTGGTGCACAAACACACTGTGCATTACAAAAAGGCACAACAACGCTTGTTCTTCAGGAAATAATTGTATATTTCCAGACAAATTCAAAATTGCAAAAGTCATACGCCAATACAAGAAGCTGATGTTTCGGACTTTAACAATTATCGTCCTAAGTCTATCCTGCCAGTGATTTCAAACAATTGTGAAAGGGTTATGTTTAATCAAATCCACGATTACTTCCATTCCAAAGCATTATACTACAATAGCCAATACGAGTTTAGTAAGAAACATTCTACTGAGCTTGCTACACTCGAAATTGTAGACAGAATTGAACACGGAAGCGAGTTTTGCCTAGTGGGTGC
>OZ023207.1:44487755-44597755 GCA_963995525.1 Escarpia spicata
CTTGGATTATTCCAATAATCACTTCGATGTTCTTCAACGTCTTCTCAGATCATCGACGGACGTGTATTAGATTATCTTTCTTCGGCTCTTTCACAGCCGCATTTGTATTTTATATAAAAAATGTGCTTATACAAGAGACACCGATCAAACATCAAACACCGTCTATCATACCGCCGTAGTATTCTTGATTGGATGTACACATTTTTTTATTCCAAAATATGTTGAGATCCGGGATGGTATTAACCTTGTTTAGGTTGTTGTTCATGAATCGACATATGTCACACAAGAGATCGTTGCCTGGCAGCCCTGGTTGGCAGGTGTAGTTTTGTTTCAAAGCGAAGTATTCGTTGTACAGATTCTCATTGTTATCTAACTTGTGCAGGTATGCCGCCAGGGTTTTCGGTGACGCGAAATCTTTGATATCAATGTAAGAATGCGTCGGCAAAAACATCTTGTAATTGCTTCCTCCGAGGACAATTGGAACAATTCCGTTTTGCATGCGTGACCACACTTTCTCTGTGATGTAGTCAGGACAAATATAATTCTCAAATGCCAAGTAAAATTTGTAATTTCGGAACAAATCACTCAAGCAAGAAGTGGTGCTTTTACACACTTCATCGTCAAACTTTCCAACTACATCAAAAATTGTTTTTCTGCACACATGTTTGCCGCAACGTCCAATTATATCAATGTTGATATGCCGTTTCAATGCATTCACATACTTTTCCCTTTTGCTTGAACTTGTACATTGGCTAACAGCCCACAATACTAGGCGAGTTTTATCTTTGGCATAATTTTCCAAACTATGTTGGTGTGTTGTCGTTCCATTTATCCAGGGAATTGAATCAGCTCTGTTTTTGTAGACACGTCGTATTATGTCGGTGATGCTGCTCGGATCTTCCTCACCTTTCTCCCGATTCGGAAGACATATTCCGTACGGCCTGACGATGTCAGCATCCATTGTGTACGCTATCGTCCAGTTGAACCAGGTATTTTGAGGCATCTGGACTCCTGGGATTCTATCTGGCGCTTCTTCCAAAAACGACATCCAGTGTTGATGTGGCAGTCGGAATGATGGCAATGCGTTTTCATTACTACTGAATCTGGTGTGAAACAATATAATATCGCTAACGTTATACAATGAATGATTGCTGGAATATTCACACGGTATAGGCGTGTAGCACTGGGCCACTCCCTCCAAACCTGCTTTTCGCCCAAACCAAAACTTGTGTCCACTATACATTGTTGTCCACGTAAGTATCCGAATGACGCGTTTATGGTAGACAGGGTTCCTTTGATGCGTTTGATTCCCACTCACATTGGGGACATGTGTGTCACGCGATTGGTCAGTTTTTGTGATTACATTATCCACGGCTCCTGATGGAAATACTGTCTTCGTCATATTCCAGCCATCCTGCATTTTGGTAGATCTTGTACTCGGTCTTGCCGTGACTCTCCCAATTGTGAACGTGTCCGTTTGCAGTAGAGTCGCATAGTTGGGATTCTTATATAGCATGACAGAGATCACCACAAACGGAATGATGAAAACTACCAACGTCCAGTGCTGTGATAGACTGAAAAAGTGCGGGATATACAATATCAGTGTTGACGTGTTTCTATTAAAACCCGACTAAAAAGCGACGATTATTAATTATATCTAACTATAATCGAGCTAAGGTGTGACTGTGCTTGTGCGTGCTTTGTTTGTGTGTGTGTGTGGTGTGTGTGTGTGTGTGTGTGTGTGTGTGTATGTGTTTGTGTGTGTGTGTGTGTGTGTGTGTGTGTGTGTGTGTATGTGTGTTTGTGTGTGTGTGTGTGTGTGTGTGTGTGTGTGTGTGTGTGTGTGTGTGTGTGTGTGTGTGTGTGTGTGTGTGTGTGTGTGTGTGTGTGTGTGTGTGTGTGTGTGTGTGTGTGTGTGTGATAAAGAGAGAGAGAGAGTGTGTGTGTGTGTGCGTTTGGATGTGAGTGTGTGTCTGTGTGTATGAGTGACAAACATTGGACATCTTAATATGGTAATTCCTGTCAAAGAGAGTTGTTTGTTGTTATATGTCCAATTCGTGTCATACCACGCGAAACACACAGACCGTCTCTATAGTAATACGTCATTACGCATTTCTGATGGTTTTCTGGTGCATAGGATAGACAAACAGTCATGTGAAACGTAAATTCATCAGGTGTCAACGCACACATTAATAGTGTCTGGTCGTTTAAATTGGTTGTATTTATTTGCACTTCGTCCACGTCATACATCACATCATGTCAAATGTTATGTTTTCTTATGTGGTGCGTAGAAAATAATGTTGTTATTTCTGACTTAATAGTAATAATAGTAATAATAATGACTTCTTATGCACCAATATCCTCGAACATGAAGCACAGTGGCGCAACTAAGCCAAAGGATTAATTAAACTCGTTATCGTGTACAATGCTTGAGTCGTCAACAGACGTATGAGAATGCTAGGAAGATAAAGAGAATATGCAATATTAAAATGTAGGTTTTTAGACGACGGCGAAATGAAATTATATTTCCTTCTAATTAACTTACAACTCAGAATCAATTTATTTGACCTATAAATACGATACATATACAACGAATAACTTAAGAAATATATAAGGTAAGGAAACCCACATTAACATATCAACAACATTTACATGACACAAAATTAATAGCATGTGGCTTGTTTCTATAGTTGATAATTACTCACTGTATCAACATGCATACATAATACAAGGATATACAATATTATGTATTCGTGTACACAATGACGTACGTATAGATATTTAGGTATATATTTCAATACTTATTATGAATTACAAATAAAGTAATTATGAATACGATAACTGGAATCACATATAAGCATATAGACTGTGGGTGTAAATGTTATTAATTATAATAATTGGTGCAAAGTTAACTGTCTCTACTGTGTTCTGTCTAATGCATGTTTGGGCAAATTCATGTTTGAATCTGGACATTCTGTAGAATTTTGTCAATGTCATGCAAATTTAACAACAGAAATCTTTTGAAAATAAGACTTGTAAAAGCATTATATTGACTTAAGGATATTATTCTGATTTCTTTATTTGTAATACAAAAATTGGATGTGCCTGGTGACCCCTTAAAAGGAAGCCATAAACAAAGTGTCAAAAAATCAATGGTTCGATGTTAGGCTTAAACTGGCGTCGCCTGCTTGTAAGACACATGACACGAAACCAACGCGTCTACTGACTGAGCTACCTAGATCAACGAAATTTCACTGCCTGATTTAAGTTGTTATGATAAATTGTATAATTCCTCCTTCATATATCAATATTCTAGTGAAATTACGAGATTATACATCTATTTGCTATGTATGTTTGTTGGTGTAGATAATCTCCCGTGGGTTGCAATCGATATGACCATTCAGGTCAGCGAAACCTCGTCGGCTTGTAGGCCCATTCGTGTTCATTGGTTTGAATAAAGTTGGATTCATGTGGAACCGTAAGATAACTGTTTGTTCCTCTATGATGACTAGTGTTTGTATTGCAACGGAATATTGCATAATAACTCATTCTGACGCTCGTTTCAACCGAAAGGCTATCCTTGTAAACATGCTCTGAATGCATGGAAGGGGTTGGCCTGATGCGAGTTTATGTCGTCCCTGACGTCACGATACCACGTGATCGTCTAGCTCATTAAATTTACATTTTCCGCGGGAATCGCTACACAGGCTGGTTTACAATAGAATTTATGCTACAAATATATTTTTATGTATTTTTTAATGTTCACAAATGTTACATGTTAATGTTAAACTTTATGTACACGTGGCAACCGGATTTTAGCTAATGCCTTGTTTTTATTCCTTTTAATATTTTTATTTCGCATTTAACCTTCTGAATCGTTAAATATATTTAGATTACTAGTAACAATGGTGTTGTCAGCTTACGTTATGAATTTGAAAAAGGTCACTAGAAAGAAGTGCTATGTCATTTATGTATATAATAAATAAGAGTGGCCCTAAAATTGAACCTTGAGGGACACCGGCGTCGATGACTATTTCCTTAGATTTAACATCTTCAATGTCTACGTGCTGCTTCCTATTTTGGTAATGACTCTTACAAAGATCCAAAGCCTTGTCATTTAAACCTTAGTAATGTATCTTCTGTACTAATGTATTGTGATAAATTCTCTGAAATGCTTTTGATAAATCAAGGCATACATTTATTGGAGTAACCGATTTATTATGTTCTTGTATAATTCTGTCTACAATTTCGAGTGTAGCAAGCACAGTAGAATGTTTCTTTCTAAACTCGTATTGGCTATTGTAGTACAACGTTTAGGAATGGAAGTAATCGTGGATTTGATGAAACATAGCTCCTTCACTATTGTTTGAAATCACTGCCATGATAGACTTAGAACGATAATTGTTAAAATCCGAAACATTACCTTCTTGTATTGGGGTATGACTATACCAATTAACATTGATTGATTAATAATTAGAGAGACTGCATTGCTAATATAATTTGTTTAATCAATTTGAGTAATTCTGTTGATATACCGTCTTATTGACAACTTGATTTTGGAGGTAAACGATCAATTATATTAACAGTAGTTTCCATGTGAATTGGGTTAAAGCTGAAGTTGTGAAATATCGGGTTTTTCAGGTAATTTTTGTATGATTTACCAATTGTCGTTCTTTTAGAGGGTCGAGTAGGACCAGCATTAGAAAAACGTGTTAAATTTGTTTGTTTGTATTGTTTGTGGGCAGATTGCAACACATTAGATATGTCATCTGTGCTGATGTGAGATTGTAGACGGTTTGCTACAAGCTTTTAAAGTATTTTGGAAAACAAAACTGAGGTTGGAAATGGCTCTATAACTGTTTAGGTCTTCTTTAAGCAGAGTTGTCTTCTTTAGAACTGTGTTTACATGGGTGTGTTTAAGATCTTCAGGAAAAAAGTCAGAGCACAGTGATGCGTTCATGATATATGTAATTGGTTTGAGTAATGCATCACGAAATGCAGTTAACAGAGTGGTCGGGAATGGATTGAGATCACAGGATGTATTTGGGGAGGATATCATTATTTTTCTCACTTCGAGAACTGTGGCAGGTTCAAATGAGGCGAGTTGAGAATTTACTTGTGGAGAGTCAATATGTACAATACTTGAAGTCTGACCTGCGAAAGTAGACCGGATAAGACTGATTTTGTCTTTGAAGTGACTAGAGAACGAGTCACACAAATACTTGAATGATGCATGATTTGGTAGGGATGGAGCAGGTCATCTGTATAACATTTGATTTATGCAGTTCCACAGCTGATGTGGACTATCAGAGTTATTGGAGACCATATTTATGTAATAATCCGATTTTGTTTTAGTCATTTGTGTCATGCTATAGTTAGCCATTTGTCTGCTGCAGACATTGTCTTGAATAATGTGACCTCTCCAAGGATGAGTGTGATTGCGCCAAAAACGCTCCAAGAACGACGGCGCCTTTTAGATTTTATAAATTCTGGAGTCGTCCATGGAGCTGATGGTTTTTATGACACATATTTGGATTTAACTGGCGCATGTTTGATCTCTCTGCCGCGTTTGATATCATTGATCACAACAGTCTTATTAAACGTTTATTAACGTGGTACGGCATATCTGGCATAGCTTTGAGCAAATCTTCTTCATACCTAACTGACAGACACCAAGCCATAAAGATAGATAACTGCTTTTCAGGCGTACTGCCGACTTCATGTGGTGTCCCCCAGGGTTCTGTTCTTGGGTCTTTGCTATTTACGATCTACGCTACAACACTAAGCTCCGTTATCCAAAGTGATAACTTGGATCATCAACTGTACGCGGATGACACATACAGCTGTATATCTACATTTCTTTGGCTACACCAGATACAAATCGCTCCCTAATCCAACTCACCGATTGTCTCCAAGATATCTTCAATTGGATGAATGACAGCAAATTAAAATAATTAAATGCTGATAAATCTGAATTTATCACTATTGGTACTCCAATGCAGCGTAGTAAGCTTGGTGGATTTTCCCAACACGTATATTGAGTCAACGTATTACGCCAGCCGCCTCAGCGCGGAATCTCGGAGTAACGTTTGATGAAAACTTCAATTTTAAACACCACTTACCCAAAACGTGTCGCTGCTGTTTTTACCATATCCGTGGTCTTCGCCGTATTCGCCGGTATATCTCACTCTCCGTCGCTGAAACTATCGCGCCGTTGGATAAAAGTGATGTAATGTTGAACAATACTCAAGGCTGTATTGCAACTGAGTAGTCAATATATTGAGTTACACGTCGTGAATCGACACAGGAGACAGCCTGCTGACGCGTGTCAGAAACAGGACTATGTACGAGCAAATGATGGTTTCTAAAGATAAAGTGTCTGTTCCACCTTGCGATCAATGTCTCTTTGTGTAAGTGCAGTGCGACTGTTGAATTCTTCAAATAATCATTTAAGAAGGGAGGTGTGAGAGAGTGAGTGAGTGAGTTGGCGAGTTGGTGAGTGGGTGAGTGGGTGAGTGGGTGAGTGGGTGAGTGGGTGAGTGGGTGAGTGGGTGAGTGGGTGAGTGGGTGAGTGGGTGAGTGGGTGAATGGGTGAGTGGGAGAGTGGCTGAGTGGGTGAGTGGGTGAGTGGGTGAATGGGTGAGTGGGTGAGTGGGTGAGTGGGTGAGTGGGTGAGTGGGTGAGTGGGTGAGTGGGTGAATGGGTGAGTGGGTAGTGATGCCGACACGATGGACATGTTAACAATGCTAGTTAACACTGGTCCAAGAATGCAATGTTAGATTTAAGCATGCTTCCAGAAATGACGTCAATGCTGGAAGAAGATTTGCTGGATGTCTTCTCAACCAGACCGCAGATGTCGGTGACTGTAGCAAGTTGAAAGTCGTACAGTGGTTCTTCAATACGGCATTCGATATCGTGTAAGAATGCGGGCAGTTGGCATTGCGAGCGTGCAGTCACCAGCCGTGTACTGATATCAGTGATCTTATCTGTGAAATAACAGACCAATCGCTCAGCTAGCGCATCCGGGTCGTCGTCACATTCGGGGAGCACAGGCGTACGAGTACGACCCATCAAATTGTTCGTTGCTGACAGATCAGCCTCCCATAGAGATGGTGGTTTTGGAGTTGTGGAGGGCTTCTCTCATGATGTTCCGGGGTAGATGTTAATAAGAACTGGCGACAGCAAGCTACCTTGACGGACTCTGACTGTGGTCCTGAAGTACTCCCCTATTTAGCTGTTGAGAAGGACCGCACTGCTGGCTTTGTTATACAGTGCGCTGATGACTTGAGTGATGCCTTCTTCAATGTAGAAGCGCCTTAGCACTTGCCACAGACATTCGTGCCACACTCTGTCAAAATACTTCTTGAAGTCTATAAAGTTGTGGAGCAGGCTCTTCTGGTGTTGCAGGTTTTTTTCGATCAGGAGTCTGCACTTGCACATTTGTTCTGTGGTAATTCTTCGGGTCTGAATCAGGCTTGCTCTTCTGCTAGTAGTTCTTCTGATTGATTTTTCAACCGGTTCAAAATTATGCGTAGCAAAATCTAGCTTGGTTGGTTAATAAGGCTAATGGTTCGGTACTTTTGGCACTTCCGGACATTTCCTTTCTTAGGTAATGGGATGAAGAGTGACTGTGTCCATTTTTGGCCATTGTCTGAAGTCCCAGATCTTCTGGCAAATGGCTGTCATTGCAGTGTCCATTCCTTCGCCATCATGTTTGAGCAGCTCCGCTGGAATGTTGTTTGCTCCTGGTGATTTCCCTACTGCTATGCTGCGGATGGCTGCATAGCAGTCACTTTTTCCCTTAAAATAGGCAATGTTTCTGATTCTCTCTTTGGTGCCAGTTCTGTCTGCAGGACGCTGGTATCAGGCTGCATGGAGTAAGTGTAGAGGTCCTGGCTGTACTCCGTCTACCTCTTTAAGACTTCGACAGTCTCTGTCAGGAGTTCAATGACTGATGTTCTGTTTTGCTGCGGCTTGATAATTGTTAAGTAAGATTGATACTTAAACTAAAACCCTTGCTATGGGGGACGGTGTGATCAGTTGGTTTTAAATACGGTTGTCAGACAGAAGACAGATAGTAATAGTAAAGGGGTGATTTCAAACTGGAAACCAGTTTTGAGTGGAGTGCCGCAGGGGTCGGTGTTGGGACTAGCGATATATATATATATCGCGTTTTGAAAAAAATACATGCTGCGCTTTAATAAACATCACATTTTACATAACATTTTATTCAATGGATGTATTATAATAATACTGCTAGTTTGCCTCTGTTTAATTCGTAAGCCTAAACGAAACTAAATTTTGGTTCGAATGATTCGTATTGATAAACTAATGGTCAATTTGTTTTATTTTATTAGTTGGTTCATATTAAGATATATGGTCACCTATATTCATGATATATATATATATATATATCGCGTTTATATATATATACAGCTGTATATATATATATACTAAATTCATCTCCACAGAATACGCACGACATGCGATGGTGTTGCAGGCATGTCTGCAAGGCATATTACTATGCTACCTGAGAACATTGGCTAAGTACCAGCCGACACCGGCTGGCGCAGAGTCTAGATTGTTAAAATGCAACGTTAAATCATGATCACGTTACAAATCAATGCATGTCAATGTAGCAACCTGTTGCCATTTACAGACGTTACGTCATTTCGCCTCGGCGAGTCATTTGCGGCAGAAGTGACATCGCTCAACCCAAAGCAACTACCTGTGTGGGGCGCCTACTGAGGTGAGGCCGGCTATGTCATAGAATTTTGCGTGTGCGTGTGCGTGCGCGTGCGTGCGTGTGCGTGCGTGCGCGTGCGTGCGTGTGCGTGCGTGTGCGTGTGCGTGCGTGCGTGTGCGTGCGTGTGCGTGCGTGCGTGCGCGTGCGTGCGTGCGCGTGAGTGCGAGTGAGTGCGCGTGCGCGTGTGCGTGCGTGCGTGTGCGTGTGCGTGTGCGTGTGCGTGTGCGTGTGCGTGTGCGTGTGCGTGTGCGTGTGCGTGTGCGTGTGCGTGTGCGTGTGCGTGTGCGTGTGCGTGTGCGTGTGCGTGTGCGTGTGCGTGTGCGTGTGCGTGTGCGTGTGCGTGTGCGTGTGCGTGCGCGTGTGCGTGCGCGTGCGCGTGCGTGCGTGTGCGTGTGCGTGCGTGTGCGTGCGTGCGTGTGCGTGCGTGTGCGTGCGTGTGCGTGCGTGTGCGTGCGCGTGCGTGTGCGTGCGCGTGCGTGTGCGTGTGCGTGTGCGTGTGCGTGCGTGTGCGTGCGTGTGCGTGCGTGTGCGTTCGTGTGCGTGCGTGTGCGTGCGTGTGCGTGCGTGTTCGTGCGCGATCGTGTGCGTGCGTGTTCGTGCGTGTTCGTGCGTGTTCGTGCGTGTTCGTGCGTGTTCGTGCGTGTTCGTGCGTGTGTGTGCGTGTGCGTGCGTGTGCGTGCGTGTGCGTGCACTCCCCCTGTCCCCCACTCACCCACTCACCCACTCACCCACTCACCCACTCACCCACTCCCCACTCCCCACTCACCCACTCACCCACTCACCCACTCACTCACCCACTCACCCACTCACCCACTCACCCACTCACCCACTCACCCACTCACCCACTCACCCACTCACCAACTCACCCACTCACCAACTCACTCACTCACTCTCTCACACCTCCCTTCTTAAATGATTACCGCTGTTAAAGAGGACTTGCGAAAGCTGCAGATGGTACAGAATTCCGCAGCACGTGTCATTACCGGGACTAGGAGACGAGAACACATAACACCTGTTCTGTACCGTCTACACTGGTTGCCTATACGCCAGCGGATCGATTTCAAGGAGTTTCTGCTGGTATATCGTGCATTGCACCATCTCGGCCCTGCGTACATTTCATCGCTCGTGAAATCCTACACGCCGACCAGATCACTTAGATCGGCCGAACAAGGTATGCTGACTGTTCCGAGATATCACCTTGAACATTATCGCCGTCGTTCCTACTCGGTGGCTGGCCCGATCCTGTGGAATGCCCTGCCTCATGCAGTCAGGCATGCAAACTGCGTTGCCACTTTCAAATCACGCATAAAGACATGCTTATTTCGACAGGCCTTCAAAGAACTTTGCAGTCCGCGTCAGTGACATTTGTGCAATGTTGACATTCGGTTATGTACTTAGGTTGCATTTAGTTATTTATTATTATTATTATTTAATTAGCATATTATATGTATTTATTTAATTAAATTTAAACATATTATGTATTTTAGTTATGTAAACGGCTAATTCATTTCATTTATGTATAATATATACATTTGTAAATATATAAAATTATATATATTTTTTTTTATTCAGGTTTATCTAACTGGCATTTTATGTAATTTTGCTACTTTTAAATCATATTCTTTTATCTTTCTATTTAATATTTCTATTTAATATATTTTACGTCATTTAATGTATTTTACTTATACTCTACAATTGTCAGCGCCTTTGAGCAGATTTGTTATCCGGACACACGGCTCTCTATAAATGCTTTATAATAACAAATAAATTAATAATATTCCTTGCAACAGTGAAAAGGAGAAAGTTGGCATGGTACGGCCATGTCACACGCCACGAGTCCTTTGTCAAGACAATTATGCAGGACACCCTGGAAGGCAGTAGACGGAGAGGCAAGCAAAGGAAGACCTGGATGGACGACATGCGGGAATGGACCGACCTTGACGTCCAAACACTACTGAGATGTGCGCTAGACCATCCCGGCTTGAGTGCATTCGCATTTCTGAAAATCTAAGTAGACAACATCCACTGGTGATTCATCATCTACCTTCTTTTGTAATTTCTTCTAAAATTATATAGGAGATGGGTTAGACAAGACCTACCTTTTAGGAACCCATGTTGAGATTCATTTATTAGTTTGTGTTTTAAAAGGAATTCCACCATGAACTCTCTAATAAGCGTGTCAAATAATTTGCATAACTGAAACATAGCTACGTAACACTTCAATGTTCAGATGCTGGCATAGGAAATTAAATATATTGATTGACGTCATATAGAGTTCTTGTATATCACCAGATGATGACACATAGCGTTTACTAAGTTATGAGCAGGGCATTGTATAAAAACTAAAACATAAGCTAAATGAATTTGCAGATTTCCCTAACACTTATTATACGTAAAGCACATGCTCTTGTTAATCCAACTGACCGAATGTGAAGTTTGCAAATTAATGTTACAAAACCGGCTAACATTGCTATGCATGTCTCAAAGCAACCGGCTTGTCAGATATGGGTGGTGTTGAGAGAGCACACAGGTCTTTAGCATTACACCGCGGTAAGTGTTGGTGTTTCAGGCCCTGTATGAACATGGTACTGCAACCGTAGAATTAAATATTTGTTTGTCAAGGTTAAGAATGTAATCTATAAACACGTTGCTGTATATATTCAGCAATTTCTTTTCAAAATTTCCAATTGGTTAAAGATTTTTAGTGGTTTTGTGGTTTGTACGTCGCATTGGATTGACGTTAATTGACATTACTCGTTTTTTAAATTGATACAAGCTACGAAGAGTATGGTCTCATACATTTGTTGAGTCCAACAAACTTCCCATTACATGTTTTGGAACTACCGATTTTTACGATCCAAGATGACCATTAGCTTTAACGTATATTTGCTCACGAGGTGGCGCCACTGAACATTTATGTTCCCCGCGATATATAGCAACGATCAAACCACTCCTCCCATGTAATGCTAAACGTGTTTAACCCATCAACCGATCAATAACTTGCATTGCGAAGCATTGCTCACATTTCCGTCATAGCAAATGTCAGGCATGAATACTGCATCTATGTTAGTGTACCGAAACCAAGGGGGTGGGCATACTTGCTAATATCATTTATATCACATATATATTATGTTTTAATGTAATTTAAGAATATTTTACTTTACAGTCTGACCAACAATCATGTATTTGCGGAAAAATAAGTCGTATAAGAACTTGGATCCGGCAAGTCACAATTGCGTGCGTTGGAGTAAGTATTATTAACTGTTCTAAAGTGTAATCAATGGATTGTTGTCGCTCCTTTAGTTTACGTATAACGTCTTACAATAGTTGAGAGAAGTAATTGCAAAGAGGATACTTGTTTGCTGGTCATGATATATATATATATATATATATATATATGATATATATATATATATCATGACCAACAAACAATATATATACATATATATACATATATATATATATATATATATATATATGTATATATATTGTTTGTTGGTCATGATATATATATATATACATATATCATATATATATATATATATATATATGTATATATATATATGCATACCTGAGAAATAAAACCGTGTTTATTTTATAATTGGCCAGTCATGATTCCATATATTAGGACATATGCTTAATAAAATACGTCCGGGTATTATGCATTTATAATTTACATTACATAATGGTAGGAGGTTCTCTTTGCGATAAATCGCTCTCTCTGATCGTCGACAACATCATTCGAGGGCGTAGTCGGATGGTCGTATTCAAGTAAGGACACAGTTGCTTATAATACTAATTCTTGCCTTATATACACCACTTGTAAACATTTCTGTCGTGCCTACACCTACTACTAGTCCGCGGCTCAGTTGGCTTTCCCGATTCATGAATATATCTGCCGATCTGGCCCAGTAGCAGTGAATAAACCTGAGTTACATGGTAGTGCTACAAGAGCGGAAGGAATCCATGTCTGACATCCTTCAGATATATGAAAGATACACTTTTTAACGCAAAAAAAGATAAACAAAATTAGATTTGGTCCTTAAAATTAGTATGTTCTTGAAAATTAAATGCAGATATCTAATGTGCATTACAACATCTTGAAATGTTTACTTTATAAAAATGTGTTACTGGAATGTCATCAAAAAACCAGAGGTCACTGTTTTAAATTTTGGTCGAAGGGATATAATGAGATTGGGAGAATTAATCTCTATTTTTCCTTCTCTACATAAATTGGTCATGCCTACCATCCATGAAATATGAAATATACACTTGTCCACAATGTAACAAAGGTAACTTTAGCTATGGTACTTAAACTATATTAAACAAGTATTTTTATACCTGTTGTCGTTTTGGACATCCATTAATAATGTGTTGTATAATTGAATACAAGTAGACCCATCTAAAATATATTACACTCTCTTGACATTTTGATATATTATAAAGCTACATGTTACTGGAATGTCAACAGAAAATCATAGGTCACTGTACTAAATTTTGATCCATGAGGCATAATGTGAATCGGTGAATAAATCTCTATTTTCCTTGTCTAGACAAATTGCTCGTGCCTGACATGTTATATTGTGTCCATTAGTTGTATGTCATTGCCCTTATTTGGTATCCGGTCGTCAAGGTGATCAGCCATTTGGCTATACGCAATCGAATGTTGTGTATTGTTTACCATGGAACCGAAACGATGCAGCAGTGTTTTGATGGATAGTGACATCTCTAACGCCTGACAGAAATATACACGTTCTTAAAGTAATCGGCCAAAGATGTGCTGCTGAAAAAACTAGTGAACTGTTTCCCTCGTTTGATTGCAATAGACGCGGACCCGTCTTCTTGCAGTTGTTGTGTATAGCCAAAGGCCGTTGGTATGATAGGCGGCCGGATGTCACGTAATCGCTAATGGACTCAACTACAGAGATTCACACCTGCAATGACGTAGGCAACAATGACGTTGTCATGCGAACAAACAGGTTGTACCACTTCGTCAGCGTTTCTCCCAGCGTCCTACTTAAATAGCCCTCATCACCAGTGCGCCACAGATAACTGCGTTGCGTGCTACGTAGCACAGGTCTCAGAAAGTAGGACAAATAACTGTCCCACAGCCACTCATTTTGATAGGCGATTACAATTACCGTGTTAATCTCACACAAAGTGATGTACCTGGAGCCCAATTTGTGTACAGTTATGTATCGCAACATTCCAACTGTCAACTGAAGCGTTTGTTGGAATGCCAGGGATTTTTTTTACACTCTAATATCGATACATAGTGTCACATTGCCAAAGGAAATCGTTGCGTTGTGATACTTTTTCGCAATTGTTAGTAGTTCCGTCATTATGCAATCAGGTGCTGTAGTTTGCTAGATTTAGGGATTTCAGAAACATTATCAGTACCTTGTACTACGCCTATGGTATATACTGGTGTTGCATGAATTGGTCATAGTTAACGGAATATACTGTTTTGTAAAGAAACAGGATCAAATCTTTACGAAACGTATCCAAATCACATCTCCTCAAGTCGATGTCCGCCACCTGTATCTCCGTCCATGAACGACCTGCAAATACATCGCAAGCAACACCTTCCCAGCTGGTACAACCACCAATTTTGTCGGTAGCGGGGTGGAAAGACTCCCCATTAAGGAATATTCCAAACAATTTATCCTATGGTAATATCTACCAGCTGTTCATTGCCACAGCGACGGTCGTCATTGCTAACGAGAGTGACGACAGTAATGACAATTCAGCTGATTTCAACGTCTCCAAGGCGATCCACAAAGGATGGATCAGAATCACAAAATCAGCGCAGCTCTTTGGTTCAACGACGTAGAAACAGGAAAAGAGGACAATCCTTCGCAGAAACTGCCGTAAGAAAGTCCTCAGTGCAGAATGAACGTCGTTATAATGAATGTCGTTTACGTAGAACTCAATGCAGAATGAATGTCGTAACAATGAATGTCGTTTACTTAGAACTGAAGGCAACTTGAGGAGTTAATATGTGAGACTGGCTTGATATATGTGTCAAGGTAACAGTACGCCGGATTTAAGTACACCTATGATTGATGTCATCGTAACCCGGCCGCATATCATTTTATTGGAACACTTAATCAGAACACACAATTAATTGGATCATTACAGTAAATGTATTATGTCCTGTATTGGTATCAGGTTTTCCAGGCATGATTTGTCGTTAATTGAATCACTGACTCACTGTCTGACTGACCAAATATCTGTCTGACTGTGTGACTGACCGACTGACTGACTGACTGGATAACTGACTGATTCATTCACCCACTCACTAACTCACATATGTGTGTGTGTGTGTGTGTGTGTGTGTGTGCGTGTGCGTGTGCGTGTGCGTGTGCGTGTGTGTGGGTGTGCGTGTGTGCGTGTGTGTGCGTGAGTGTGTGTGTGTGTGTGTGTGTGTGTGTGTGTGTGTGTGTGTGTGTGTGTGTGTGTGTGTGTGTGTGTGTGTGTATGTGCGTGAGTGTGTAATGGCGAGGGAGTGTGAGGAAGGTTTGCACACTGAATGACAGCGGGCGCACACAAAACCACCAGTGAATGAGTGAATGAGTGAATGAGTGAATGAGTGAATGAGTGAATGAGTGAATGAGTGAATGAGTGAATGAGTGAATGAGTGAATGAGTGAATGAGTGAATGAGTGAATGAGTGAATGAGTGAATGAATGAATGAATGAATGAATGAATGAGTGTGTGACTGTGAGAGTTAGTGAGTGAGTGAGTGAGTGAGTGAGTGAGTGAGTGAATGAATCAGTATGGAATCGATCTTTCATTCAGTCTCAGTCAGTCAGTCAGACAAATACTCAGTCAGACATACTTTTAGTCATTCAGACAGTTAGTCAGTAATTCAACGCACGAAAAAATATATATATCTATCTATATATATATATATATATATATATATATATATATATATACATACATATATATACATATATATACGTATATATATATATATATATACATACATATATATATATACGCATATATATACATATATATATATATATATGTATATATCATCAACATCATCGTCATTGTGTAGCCATAGTTTCCCGTGATTGGACGAAGGCCTCAGCATGTCGTTTCCAGATTTGACATTTGCGCTGGCTTCTGCCAGTTGATGCCTTTCCAGTACTCTCCTTGTTCGTTTCTCCACCGTCTTACTGGTCTTCCTTTAGATCGTTTCCCTTCGGGAAACTATCTATATACACACATATGTATATATACACATATACATGCACACACATCTCACGGATCTACTGATGTGTGATGTGCACTCTCACGTATACTTGAACGTTCACTCCCACGTATAAAAGGTCGTGCACTTTCAGGCATACAGCAACATGGCCTACTATACATGCATTGTCACTTACGAATGGACGGTTAATTTGACCATTCATGCCAAAAACTGAACATGACAAGTTTATGTTTTATTGCATTTTATTAGTCCATTTGGTTATGATAACATGTATTTTCGGTTTCATTAATGTAGCGTGTTTCTAAATGTTACACCTGAGGTGGTCCCTTTAGAGCCACCTGGGCGCGAGAGGGTACGTGAACATTGAGAGCTGTGCTGGCCTATTTGAGACACAACGGGGCATGTACATGTACATGTACATGTACATGTACGTGTACATGTACATGAAAACTAAACCAGTAACCATGAGTTTACAAAGTACACTGTCAAGTAATTATGTCACAGTAAATTTATATAAAGGTAAATTATTTTGTAACGCATTATCAAGTTAATACGATTGCTTGAAACACTTTACACTTTACCACTAGGCAGAACTGTTCATTGCAATACCAACGTGACTTATCTGGCCTGTGTGTAACTACTGCGTTAAGCCTATTGCACTATTGTCAATATGCCGCTGTTGCCGTATGCCGTATTTAGATGGCTGAGTAAACTGAGGCAACGTCGAGTGAACGAAATTGCCGAAACTTCAAAACGGCAGCGCCAAGAGTCGAAAACATACGTCTACGTATTCGACTGCTGCCTACCTCAAGAATTACACATGTCACTTCGGTTACCTCAGTCTCACCTTTCACATATGTTTCACCTATCACACCTGTCACACCCATCACACCTATCACACCGGTTACACCTATCGCAAATGTTACATTAGTTACATATGTTACACATGTCACACCTCTTACACCTGTCAAACATGTTACACTTGTTACACGTTACACCTGTCACATATGTTACACTTGTTACACGTTACACCTGTCACATATGTTACACCTGTTACACATCTGTCACACATGTTACACATGTTGCAAATGACACACCTGTTACACCTATCACATATGTCCATCACACATGTCATATATATATCTCCCTCTCCTCGTGCCCGGGTGGCTCTATTTGGACCAGTAACATATGACTGAATTTTTCCACGGTAAAACTAACGCCAGTCTTTTCAACATTTGTGGCAGAGTTTATGCACATGTTATCTCTAAAAGTATATAATATCTTTGTCAAGGAATTAGAATGAAGGAAATGATCACATACGTTCGGTTTGTAGTCATGGCGTTTTGGAAGAAGGCTAATGACGTCACTGGTGTAATGTCAATTTTGAGATAAATCACTTTGTTATTCCCCTTTGTTGGCTTAATCTCCCGTGGTAATAAAACAAAGAACTGATTATTTTATAATTGTTTTGTTAGCGCGTGGAGAGGTCATGAATTTGTGGTCTCTTTAGAACCCCCCTCGGCATGACTGGGTTATTCCCACGTAAATAAGTACTTTCTATCTCATGTTAACATACACGAACACTGTCACATTGCGCGCACTGAGGATGTTTAGCGAAGGAGAATATCGTTTACAAAAAACATAAATCAAATCAAATCAAATTTATTGATACACCACATATCTCTACAAAATAGATTCAGGGGTGTTTACAAAGTACACTGTCAAGTAATTATGTCACAGTATATTTATATAAAGGTAAATTATTTTGTAACGCATTATCAAGTTAATACGATTGCTTGAAACACTTTACACTTTACCACTAGGCAGAACTGTTCATTGCAATACCAACGTGACTTATCTGGCCTGTGTGTAACTACTGCGTTAAGCCTATTGCACTATTGTCAATACGCCGCTGTTGCCGTATGCTGATTTAGATGGCTGAGTAAACTGAGGCAACGTCGAGTGAACGAAATTGCCGAAACTTCAAAACGGCTGCGAGAAGAGTCGAAAACATACGTCTACGTGTTCGACTGCTGCCTACCTCAAGAATTACACATATCACATCGGTTACCTCAGTCTCACCTTTCACATATGTTTCACCTATCACACCTGTGACACCCATCACACCTATCACACCGGTTACACCTATCACAAGTGTTACATTAGTAACATATGTTACACATGTCACACCGCTTACACCTGTCACACATGTTACACTTGTTACACGTTACACCTGTCACATATGTTACACCTGTTACACATTTGTCACACATGTTACACATGTTGCAAATGTCACACTTGTTACACCTATCACATATGTCTGCCACACATGTATATATATATATATCCCTCTCCTCGTGCCCGAGTGGCTCTATTTGGACCAGTAATATATGACTGAATTTGTCCATGGTAAAACTAACGCCAGTCTTTTCAACATTTGTGGCAGAGTTTATGCACATGCTATCTCTAAAAGTATATAATATCTATGTTAAGGACTTAGAATGAAGGAAATGAACACATACGTTCGGTTTGTAGTCACGGCGTTTTGGAAGAAGGCAAACTTCGCGATAATAACGTCACTGGTGTAATGTCAATTTTGAGATAAATCACTTTGTTATTCACCTTTGTTGGCATACTCTCCCGTGGTAATAACACAAAGAACTGGTTATTTTATAATTGTTTTGTTAGCGCGTGGAGAGGTCATGGATATGTGGTCTCTTTAGAACCCCCCTCGGCATGACTGGGTTATTCCCACGTAAATAAGTACTTGCTATCTCATGTTAACATAGACGAACACTGTCACATTGCGCGCAATGAGGATGTTTAGCGAAGGAGAATATCGTTTACAAAAAAACATAAATCAAATCAAATTTATTTATACACCACATATCTCTACATAATAGATTCAGGGGTGTTTACAAACTAAACATGGTGTAAGAATACATTACGTTGTCGTTATAATATTACAATACATGAGTTACATATGCTAACATAACAACACATTTCGATTATTATGTACGCCATATATAACATTAAGATTTATATATGCATATATTTAAAAGGACAATAAATTACGAAAAAGCGCGATTAAAGAGAAAGGTTTTCAGGTCTCTCCTAAAACGTCCAGAGTCACGTTGGCTTCTTAGCTCTAGTGGAAGAGAGGTCCAGAGGGTGGGACCTGCACTTGAAAATGCGCGTCGGCCGTACCATTCCAGGTTATCTCTAGGAACAACCATGAGGAACTGGTCGGCCGAGCGAAGAGTATGACCGGGAACATATGCACATATACGGTCAGCAAGGTACTGTGTAGTGTTTTATACACAGCGCCGTGCATCAAGGTGAACAGTTTAAATTGAATTCGCTTCGCCATAGGTAGCAAATGCAGCTCTCGTAGTGCCGCCGTCATGCTGTGTTGGTCACGCCGACGTAAGCAGAAGTCGGTGCAAGAAGGTTCCAGCAATGCCGTACAGGGCCGCGTTTCCGAAGTCGAATCGCGACGTGACTAACGCATGTACAAGCGACTTGCACGCTGAAAGCGAGAGAGATGATCGAATTCGCACTATGCCACGTAGTTGGGCGTACGCAGCCCGACAGGTACGGCTAATTTGTGCGGCCATCGACATCGTGGAGTCGAGCTCTACTCCAAGGTCACGTATGTTGGCGGAAGTGCTGACATTGCAACCGCAGATGTCGATGGGAAGAGGCGGTGGCTGTGGAACACGGTTGTTTGGTGCTACAAACAGTATCGCCTCTGTCTTCGCCTCGTTCAAAAGCAGGTAGCGCGACGCTAGCAATGCTTTCACGTCAGCCACACCACGGGATATCCGGTCGGTAGCGGACGCAGAATCATTACTAACAATGTAATCCGAAACAACAATAACTGATATTTTGTATGAATATGAGGACAACAATGTTTTACAAATATCGGTCCGAAGCGTAAAATATTGATGTCCGGCGCCAGATGAAACTGTTTATAACCCACCCGCTCCCCACACTAATATTGGAACTTTTAGACCAAATTAGCATACAGCTTGCAACAATTTTCAACGTGTCGTTAAAATAGATGGTTGTTTCTCTAGAATGGAAAGACGCAAACATTATGCCATTATATAAACTGGGTTCGATTAGTATGTCAGATAACTACAGACCAGTGAGCTGAACGTCTGCGGTTGGCAAATTGATAGAAAGGGCTCCTATCGACCAACGGTAAGATCGTTCAAAAACGATGCGCCCGAAATGGCTGTAGGTGCTGGAAGGTATTCACACTAAATACACTTGCTAAAGTCATCATAAGATACACACAAGCATTATGTTTTCCCGAAAGTCAGTATTCTTTGCGACATGAAACAAGTTATTTCAGTTATCGACTGTCTATGTTTTATCCATATGTTTGAACTAAACAATGCTATACCTGCCTAAGGTAGTTGCAAGTTGTAATCAACATGGTTGTATAAGTCAAAAATATCAAACTAGAACCTCTTCGCTTTCCAGAAATCATAATAAAAATGAATGGAGGAAGTTCGACATTTTAACAAAAACATTAGGCGTTGGTAAAATTTAAAAAAATCTATCCCCTCTTGCTAGAATCACCCATGCCCCTCGTTAATCTCAAACTACGTGTTATGTAGGTGCATCACCGCGTTCTGCCATGTGTCGTGCAGTTACAGTCGATGAGTTCTTGGATTATTCCAATAATCACTTCGATGTTTTTCAACGTCGTCTCAGATCATCGACGGACGTGTATTAGATTACCTTTCTTCTTCTCTTTCACAGCCGCATTTGTATTTTATTAAAAATGAGCTTATACAGGAGACACCGATCAAACATCAAACACCGTCTATCATGCCGCCGTAGTATTCTTGATTGGATGTACAACTTTTTTTATTCCAAAATGTATTGAGATCCGGGATGATATTAACCTTGTTTAGGTTGCTGTTCATGAATCGACATATGTCACACAAGAGATCATTGCCTGGCAGCCATGGTTGGCAGGTGTAGTTTTGTTTCCAAGCGAAGTACTCATTGTACAGGTTGTCATTGTTATCTAACTTGTGTAGGTATGCCGCCAAGGCTTTCGGTGACGCGAAATCTTTGATATCAATGTAAGAATGCGTCGGCAAAAACATCTTGTAATTGCTTCCTCCAAGGACAATCGGAACAATTCCGTTTTGCATGCGTGACCACACTTTCTCTGTGATGTAGTCAGGACAAATAGAATTCTCAAATGCCAAGTAAAATTTGTAAATTCGGAACAAATCATTCATGCAAGAAGTGGTGCTTTTACACACTTCATCGTCGCACTTTCCAACTACATCAATAACTGTTTTTCTGCACACATTTTTGCCGCAACGTCCAATAATATCAATGTTGATATGCCGTTTCAATGCATTCACATACATTTCCCTTTTGCTTGAACTTGTACATTGGCTAACAGCCCACAATACTAAGCGAGTTTTATCTTTGGCATAATTTTCCAAACTATGTTGATGTGTTGTCGTTCCATTTATCCATGGAATTGTATCAGCTCTGTTTTTGTAGACACGTCGTATTGTGTCGGTGATACTGCTCGGGTCTTTCTCAACTTTCTCCCGATTCGGAAGACATATTCCGTACGGCCTGACGATGTCAGCATCCATTGTGTACGCTATCGTCCAGTTGAACCAGGTATTTTGAGGCATCTGGACTCCTGGGATTCTATCGGGCGCTTCTTCCAAAAACGACATCCAGTGCTGATGTGGCAGTCGGAATGATGGCAATGCGTTTTCATTACTACTGAATCTGGTGTGAAACAATATATTATCGCTAACGTTATACAATGAACGATTGCTGGAATATATACACGGTATTGGCGTGTAGCACTGGGCCTCTCCCTCCAAACCTGCTTTTCGACCAAACCAAAACTTGTGTCCGCTATTCTTTGTTGTCCACGTAAGTATCCGAATGATGCGTTTATGGTAGACAGGGTTCCTTTTATGCGTTTGATTCCCACTCACATTGGGGACATGTGTGTCACGCGACTGGTCAGTTTTTGTGATTAAATTATCCACGGCTCCTGATGGAAATAATGTCTTCGTCATATTCCAGCCATCCTGCATTTTGGTAGATCTAGTACTCGGTCTTGCCGTGACTCTCCCAATTGTGAACGTGTCCGTTTGCAGTAGAGTCACATAGTTGGGATTATTATATAGCATGACAGAGATCACCACAAATGGAATGATGAAAACTACCAACGTCCAGTGCTGTGATAGACTGAAAAAGAGGGGGATAAACAATATCAGTTTTGACGTGTTTCTATTAAAACCCGACTAAAAAGCGACGATTATTAATTATATCTAACTATAATCGAGCTAGGGTGTGCGTGTGCGTGTGCGTGTGCGTGTGCGTGTGCGTGTGCGTGTGCGTGTGCGTGTGCGTGTGTGTGTGTGAATGGTGTGTGTGTGTTTGTGTGTGTGTGTTTGTGTGTGTGTGTGTGTGTGTGTGTGTGTGTGTGTGTGTGTGTGTGTGTGTGTGTGTGTGTGTGTGTGTGTGTGTGTGTGTGTGTGTGTAAGAAAGAGAGAGAGTGTGTGTGTATGCTTGTGTGTGCGTTTGGATGTGAGTGTGTGTATGTGTGTATGAGTGACTATGCGTGTATGTATATATGATCGATTCTCACGAAACCTGGACACACTGTCGATTTGGTGTTTTCATTTTTTTGTACGATACAGTAGACATATCGAACATTAGATTTGAAAACAAAACAATGGACATATGTCAGAGAGAGTTGTTTGTTGTTATATGTCCAATTCGTGTGATACCACGCGAAACACATAGACCGTCTCTATAGTAATACGTCATTACGCATTTCTGATGTTTTTCTGATGCATAGGATAGACAAACAGTCATGCGGAACGTAAATTCATCAGGTGTCAACGCACACATTAATAGTGTATGGTCGTTTAAATTGGTTGTATTTATTTGCACTTCGTCCACGTCATACATCACATCATGTCAAATGCTATCTTTTCTTATGTGGTGCATAGAAAATAATGTTGTTATTTCTGACTTAATAGTAATAATAGTAATAATAGTGACTTCTTATGCGCCAATATCCTCGAACATCAAACACAGTGGCGCAACTAAACCAAAGGATTAATTAAACTCGTTATAGTGTACAATGCTTGAGTCGTCAACAGATGTATGAGAATGCTAGGAAGATAAAGAGGATATGCAATATTAAAATGTAGGTTTTTAGACGACGGCGAAATGAAATTATACTTCCTTCTAATTAACTCACAACTCAGAATCAATTTATTTGACCTATAAATACGATACATATACAACAAATAACTTACGTAATATATAAGGACATTCTGTTGAATTTTTTGTCAATGTCATACAAATTTAACAACTGAAATATTTTGAAAATAAGACTTGTGTGAGCATTATATTGATTTAAGGATATTATTCGTATTTCTTTATTTGTAATTTGAAAATTGGATGTGCCTGATGACCCCATAAAAAGAAGCCATAAACAAACAGTGTCAACAAAATCAATGGTTCGATTTTAGGCTTATACTGGTGTCGCCTGAATGTAAGACACATGACACGAAACCAACGCGTCTACTGACTGAGCTACCCAGATCAACGAAATTTCACTGACTGATTTCAGTTGTTATGATAAATTGTACAACTCCTCCTTCATATATCGACATTCTAGTGAAATTACGAGATTATACAGCGTTACTTTTTGTAGCTGGATACAATATATATATATATATCTGTTTGCTATGTATGTTTGTTGGTGTAGATAATCTCCCGTGGGTTGCAATCGATATGACCATTCAGGTCAGCGAAACCTCGTCGGCTTGTAGGCCCATTCGTGTTCATTGGTTTGAATAAAGTTGGATTCATGTGGAACCGTAAGATAACTGCTTGTTCCTCTATGATGACTAGTGTTTGTACTGCATCGGACTATTGCACAATAACTAATTGTGACGCTCGCTTCGACCGAAAGGCTATCCTTGTAAACATGCTCTGAATGCATGGAAGGGGTTGGCCTGATGCGAGTTTATGTCGTCTCTGACGTCACGATACCACGTGATCGTCTAGCTCATTAAATTTACATTTTCCGCGGGGATCGCTACACATGCTGGTTTACAATAGAATGTATGCTACAAATATATTTTTTCTGTATTTTTTTTAATGTTCACAAATGTTACATATTAATGTTAAACTTTGTGTACACGTGGCAACCGGATTTTAGCTAATGCCTTGTTTTTATTCATTTTAATATTTTCACTTCGCATTTAACCTTTTGAATCGTTAAATATATTTATATTACTAGTAAAAGTGGCGTTGTCAGCATACGCTATGAATTTGGAAAAAGATCACTAGAAAGAAGTGCTATGTCATTTATGTATATAATAAATAAGAGTGGCCCTAAAATTGAACCTTGAGGGACACCAGCGTCGATGACTATTTCCTTAAATTTAACATCTTCAATGTCTACGTGCTGCTTACTATTTTGTAAATGTCTCTTACAAAGATCCAAAGCCTTGTCATTTAAACCGTAGTAATGTATCTTCTGTACCAATGTATTGTGATAAATTCTCTGAAATGCTTTTGATAAATCAAGGCATACATTTATTGGAGTAACCGATTTATTATGTTCTTGTATAATTCTGTCTACAATTTCGAGTGTAGCAAGCTCAGTAGAATGTTTCTTTCTAAACTCGTATTGGCTATTGTAGTATAACGTTTTGGAATGGAAGTAATTGTGGATTTGATTAAACATAGCTCCTTCACTATTGTTTGAAATCACTGGCATGATAGACTTAGGAAGATAATTGTTAAAATCCGAAACATCACCTTCTTGTATTGGGGTATAACTTTTGCAATTTTGAATTTGTCTGGATATACCAATTAACATTGACTGATTAATAATTAGATTGACTGCATTGCTAATATAATTTGTTTAATAAATTTTAGTAATTGTGTTGATATACCGTCTTATCGACAACTTAATTTTGGAGGTAAACGATCTATTATATTAACAGTAGTTTCCATGTGAATTGAGTTAAAGCTGAAATTGTGAAATATGGGTGTTTTTCAAGTAATTTTTGTATGATTTACCAGTTGTCGTTCTTTTATAGGGTCGAGTAGGACCAGCATTAGAAAAACGTGTTAAATGTGTTTGTTTGTATTGTTTTCTACAAGCTTTTTAAGTATTTTGGAAAACTAAACTGAGATTGTAAATGGCTCTATAACTGTTTAGGTCTTCTTTAAGCAGAGATGTCTTCTTTAGAACTGAGTTTACATGGGTGTGTTTAAGATCATCAGGATAAAAAGCCAGAGCTCAGTGATGCGTTCATGATCTATGTTATTGGTTTGAGTAACGCATCACGAAATGCTGTTAACAGAGTGGTCGGGAATGGATCGAGATCACAGGATGTATTTGGGGAGGACATAATTATTTTCCTCACTGTGGCAGGTTCAAATGAGGCAAGTTGAGAATTTACTTGTGGAGAGTAAAATACTTGAAGTATGACCTGCGAAAGTAGACCGGATAAGACTGATTTTGTCTTTGAAGTGACTAGAGAACGAGTCACACAAATGCTTGAATGATGCACGATTTGGTAGGGATGGAGCAGGCCGTCTGTATAAAATTAGATTTTTGCAGTTCCACAGCCGATGTGGATTTGATTTACTATTTTACTAAATTAGATATAGTATCAGAGTTATTGGAGACCATATTTATGTAATAATCCGATTTTGTTTTAGTCATTTGTGTGATGCTGTAGTTAGCCATTTGTCTGTTGCAGACATTGTCTTGAATAATGTGACCTGTCCAAGGATGACTGTGATTGCGCCAAAAATGCTCCAAAGAACGACGGCGCCTTTTAGATTTTATAATTTCTGGAGTCATCCATGGAGCTGATGGTTTTTATGACACATATTTGGACTTAATTGGCGCATATTTCTCTCTCTGCCGCGTTTGCTACTATTGATCACAACAGTCTTATTAAACGTTTATCAACGTGGTACGGCATATCTGGCACAGCTTTGAGCCAATCTTCTTCATACCTAACTGACATACACCGTAAAGATAGGTAACTGCTTTTCAGGCGTACTGCCGACTTCATGTGGTTTCCCCCAGGGTTCTGTTCTTGGGCCTTTGCTATTTACGCTTTACGCTACGACACTAAGCTCCGTTATCCAAAGTGATAACTTGGATCATCAACTGTACGCGGATGACACATACAGCTGTATATCTACATTTCTTTGGCTACACCAGATACAAATCGCTCCCTAAACCAACTCACCGATTGTTTTCAAGATATTTTCAATTGGATGAATGACAGCAAATTAAAATAATTAAATTCAGATAAAACTGAAACTCCAATGCAGCGTAGTAAGCTTGATGACTTTTCCCCAACACGTATATTGAGTCAACATATCACACTAGCCGCCTCAGCACGGAATCTCGGAGTAACGTTTGATGAAAACTTCAATTTTAAACACCACATACCCAAAACGTGTCGCTGCTCTTTTGACCATATCCGTGATCTTCGCCGTATTCGCCGGTATATCTCACTTTCCTTCGCTGAAACTATAGCAACAGCTCTTGTATGCTGCAGACTCGACTACTGCAATTCCCTCCTTTAGAATATTGCAAGTAAGGATATAACACAACTTCAACGTGTCCAAAATTGTTTGGCAAGGGTAGTTATGCGTTCTCCTCCTTTTTTCACTCATTGCCGCTTCTAAAATCATTGCATTGACTCCCTGTGCGATATCGAATTATTTTCAAGACTTGTATAATTGCCTACCAAGCCCATTCATCCAAACAACCTGCATATCTATAGTCGCTGTTCACTCCAGCAAGAAATCCCGGACAGCTGTGGTCGACCAGTTGTAATCTTCTTTTTATTCCTCGAGTGAAGACGAATGCTGGAACTCGAGCCTTCTCGGTTGCCGCACCAACTCTGTGGAATTCATGTTCTGTCAGTGTTAATATCGTGGAACACTCATTGGTAATTATTAATTCAATATGTGAAAAGGATTCTTCAAATCCTCTATTGGTATTTTAGTGAGCACTATTTCTGATCACTTTCCGTACTTTCTAAGTCTGAACTATATCGAAATCATTAGTGCGATACAAATATTTATATGAAAAGAAATAAGAAAAATCCTGACTCACTCAATAAAGCATGGATGTTAATGCTCTTCTCTCCTGTTGATGCATGCTCTCAACAAGGCGGACAATATCAAGGCGAAATTGAGCTACAGCGACATTTCTCAGCGGTTGACCTTGCAGATGATATCCAAGACCGAATTTCAGATACCACCAGAGAGCGCCATGGGAATCATACTAGGTTTCCAGACGCCGATCATCAGCAGTCACCTCCAACCGATGGTAGAAAACAACATTTTCAAACCGTCTGCCTCCGTATAAAATATACCACCAGATGACGACTACATCTTCGATATAGAGGTTGATTCCGTAGTGGATATGAATCAAGGATTCACCACCATGTACATCTCCATGGACATCGTGGAGTCACGTGTCGTCGACGACAGTCACTCTCCGTTGTTGCGATGCGTTCTCGTCTACAGACTGCACGGTTCCATCATATCGCAATCTTTCGATCACGTCCAGTATATACATGTGTCGTACAAATAGTTCGGGACGATAGAGGTCGATATAACAGACGACACCGGACGACACGTGCCATTTGAGCTCGGTAAGGTGACACTTCATTTTCGACGATGACGGACTGGCCTGTTCTAAAGATGACCAACATCGTCGACAATCACACGGTGTAACATCAACCCATGTCCTCTCTCGACTCGGGTGGCCCAATATAATTCGTGATACCCGGATCGGGAGACGATTACGTGGATATAGCCAGTACGATGCTAGCCGTTCAAGCGAAGGTGACTCGGGCCGACGGAACCGACCACGACGGCGCCGATCCCGTGGGTCCGGTGAATAACTGGCTCCATTCGATGTACAGTCAAGTCGACGTCCACCTAAGCTGTGCGCTCGTGACCCCCTCGACCAACACGTATCAGTATCGCGCTTACATCGAAACGCAGCTGAGCTGCTGCGACGAAGCCAAGAGGACGCAACTGTCGAGTCACCTGTAGCACAAGGACACGGACAATCAGGATCCTTAAGTTTCTCGATGCCAAAATTTATTCTTGCGTGATTTGGCTTGCTGATCCTCTTTAGGCGAAGGTGGAAGGTTGTCAACAACAAGTCATGATCGCTTCCGATATCTGCTCCTGAAAAGCTTCGTGTCCTGGCAATGTTCACGCCTGTGCGAAAGCGCCGTTTCACCAACTTGTAGTCTAGCTTATTGTGATGTTTTCCGTCTGGCCTGTGCCAGGTCCACCTTCTGGATGCTTTATGTGGACCAAATATGTTAACCACGATTCCGCAATGATGTCTTTCAGTTGGCAATTGACATCTTCCACCTCACTGTCGTCGTTGGGGCGTAAATTTGTATGACAGTGATGGTCAAGGGAGTTGCCCTCTGGCGGATGGTAATGAGCCTGCAGGAGACGGGGCAACAACCCGTGACGTTGTTCATGATATATTTGTGTACAAGAAACCCAGCGCCAGGTTCGTGTATATCCTTATTGCCACTGAAGTAGACCTTGTGTCCTTTTTCGGTTGATATTTCGCCAATGTTTCTCCAACGCATCTCGGGGAGTCCAACCAGTTTCCATCGGTATCTCTCCATCTCATGTATCTCTCCATCTTTCAGTTTCCCTGCAACTATCAGTGTCCTGACATAGTGATATTGTCTGTTCCACGGTTCTTCTTGGTAGGGGCACCAGTTGCATACTTATCACCTCCGTCCTGGTGTACATTATTGACGCGGGTTGCGACCGATTGGGTATGTGGTTTGAACTGATCACCCCTCTCCAGGCTGGTTGATCACAGCCAATATCCACCAGAAGATGCGGCACGCCTTGATCCCGAACACGTGGTCGTTGAACTCTTCTCGGATCCCTTCCTCCCTGGCCGTTGATTTCGTCGAAAAAGAAATTTGCCCTGTGATGTTGTGCAAGCATCACGTTATTACATCCATAGGTAGCAGGCTCGTGGCGGCGGGATCGTCTTATTCCATCCAGTACAGGTCCGATGGACCTGTCCACTGCTCAGAGAGTACGTTACGAATGATATTAATCCGTATGCCGTTGAACGCATGCTACTATTTCATTGACCATTTCTTGTTTCCCTTTTCGCGGAGTTGTGTGACACGTTCGACTTGTGGACTGTTCATGATGATGACACCACCAAAAATTACACTGCCGTTACGTAAATCTACTGGTTTCCTGTTTGCTTTAACGTAACCGCTTTTACATGTAAGTCCTCTCCAAGATGACTTCACATCCGTGTTGTATGTATGTTCGAGAGCTATGACAATTGGTAACATCTAAACGAATTCACCTGCCTTTCCTCTGACAATATGCTGACCCTTCGAGACGTGGAAATACACATCTGGTGTTGCTATCTTTATATGCCGTTCATTACCAATATGCGCAGAAGCAATGAGCACATTTCAACACTCACACGAACTCCGTTCCCGATTGGCTGCACTGCGATATGCAGCAAATTCAATTTGATTTGTAGCTTCGCAATTGTCTCGTAATTTGTGTACAAACTAACTTGGGTAATAATCCCTTTTCTGATCCATACATTTTGTAAAGATCTTCCTAACTGGTACAAACCCGTTTCTACTGCACGCGTGTGCTTTCGAAGGGAAACTGGTCTAACATGAGTAAGAGATTCTGGTTCATCATCGGCGATTTTCTCAAAACCAAAACACAATCTCATACAAAGCCTAGTCTGCTCTAACAAATGTGTTTCCTTCCAAATCTGCTGTCCACTACGCACTCTGAACTTTAATGCACTATGGCAACGTCAGTTGGAGTAAAAAGGATGTACTCGCAGCTTTATGTAAATCAGCGATGGTGTAATGATAAATCAGCGATGGTGTAATGGTAAATCAACGATAGTGTAATGGTAAATCAGCGATAGTGTAATGATAAATCAGCGGTTGTGCAATGGTAAATCAGCTATGGTGTTATGGTAAATCAGCGATAGTGTAATGGTAAATCAGCGATGGTGTAATGGTAAATCAGCGATGGTGTTATGGTAAATCAGGGATAGTGTAATGACTCATCGGTTTTGTCTACTACGTGTTCCCCTGAACTTCCTACCGCCAGAAGCTTAGAACAGCGAAACCCTGCATTCGTAATGTCTAGCGCTGGACCCTGAATCTTAGCGTCTCTAAGGCTGTTTGAATAGTACACACTGGGACTCATTTAAACACCAGTGCACAGATATTCATGAATATGCAAACACCCTGACGTCCTACATAAGCTTCTGCCAGGATATATGTATTCCACAGAAGATTGTCAAAGTGTTCAGCAACGATAAGCCGTGGTTCACCAGAGAACTGAAATTCAAGCTGAAAGAGAAACAGGATGCTTTCGAGAGCGGAGACCGTGCAATATAAAGGAAAGCCAAGTACGATGTCCAAAGAGCGATACGGGTTGCAAAGATTGACTACAGGCACAAGCTTGAAGACCTGTTCCTCTCAGACGACACCGGCGCTCTCTGACAGGGCCTGCAGTGCGTTACTGGCTACAATCAGAAGTCATCCACTCCTGGCTGTGATTATGCAACACCGGACAACCTCAACAACTTTTACACTCGCTTCGACCGTCAGAATTTGACGCCTGTCTCGGTCGGCCCGCCCGACCCTGTTACGCCACTCCCTCCACCCTTTACCGTGCGGGAGTACAAAGTGAGGAAGATGTCCAAGCAGAAGAGCAGCAGGAAGGCAGTTGGTCCTGACAATGTTTCCACCTCTACACTGAAACACTGCGCTGATGAACTGGCTCCTGTATTCACGGAACTGTTTAACTCCTCACCCCATCAGCAGACTGTTCCTGTTTGTTTCAAGGCAGCAACTATCATCCCCATTCCGAAGAAATCCAAGGGGACAGCTCTGAACGACTACCGCCACGTGGCCCTGATATCAGTGGTGATGAAGGTGCCGGAGCGCTTTGTTCTCAAGTACCTGAACTCTGTCACAAACTTGATAAAAACCGATTCACTGATGTCGCTGTTGCATTGGTCCTTCACTCTATGCACGCAACCTGTTCGTAGATTGTAGTTCCGCATTCAATACGATCGTCCCGCAGACACTCTTCGACAAGCTGCATCTGCTGTCGGTAAACGTCTCCACGTGTCACTGGATCCTTGACTTTCTTCTGCTACGTCATCAAGTCGTTAAAATGAATGACATGGTTTCCAAAACTATCATCTTGAACACCGGAAGTCCCCATGGTTGTGTCCTCTCCCTGCTCCTGTACTCGCTCTTCGCGAATGACCGTGTGTCTCAACATTCTTTCGCACAGCTGGTGAAGTATGCAGATGATACCACCTTGGAAGGGTTGTTGAGGAACTCAGATGAGTCTGATTATCGCCATGAAGTGGACAGACTTGTGTCGTGGTGTGACAAAAACAATCTTCAACTGAACGCGTCCATAACAAGGCAAATGCTAACAACAAAAAAGCTAACAAAATTGTCACCTATCCTACATACTTTGCCCACCATCTATTCGAAAAAAAACCTTCAGGCAGACGATTCAAAAATGGCCTTGCGAAGACAAATAGTTTCCGAGATAGTTTCTGTCCCCGTGCCGTGGCTGCCTTATCAGGTATTAAATATAGACTTTAGTGACATATAGAGACAATGGAGTGTTAATTTTGCCAGATGTGTCATATACGTCTTTTACGTGTTAGTTTTAGCTTAACCTATCATTGTTAATGAATATTTTTTTATTTGTAGACAAATTTAGACGTAATTAGTTTTTATTTATTTGGTGTTATATTTATTTATTTGTCTTTTATTGTATGTTCATGGTATATTTGATGTGACCTTATGTTTTAGTACCAAGTCACATTCGTAATTGAAATGTCGATAATGACAATAAAGTATATGTATATATGTACGTTTGTCATTTTGTTAATTTTAATAATGAATATCATGAGTAATGTCCTATCGTGATGACGCATGCGACTGTTATTAATTGGTATATACTACTTGAGTAAGCATTCATAAATCATCATCATCATCAACAACACAGAGGACAATGGAAATGAAGCATTTCATTTTCTATTGCCACTTTAGTTTACTTTCCATATTTCACATCCATACAATAACATTGAATTGACCAGAGTATTGTATCATTTGAGGATATATCTTAATGTGCAGTCAGCAGTCTTAGGTGTCTTGAAGAACGTATCCATGTGTCATTCCATTAATATGAACGGCACGTAGATAGCGGCAAGCAGACCATCACATCAGCGGAAAACGAAGCGCTCGTGAAGTTCGATGTCAACCTGCGCACACAGAATGGGAGGCGTGTTGTAAGGGTGACATAAAAATGGCATTGAGCACATTTAGCAATCGTTCTCGTTCACTCACTAATTTTAGTAATGAATATCATGAGTAATGTCCTATCGTGATGACGCATGCGACTGTTATTAATTGGTATATACTACTTGAGTAAGCATTCATAAATCATCATCATCATCAACAACACAGAGGACAATGTTCACCTGGCATGCGTTATTATCACATGTATAAAACATTACGTCTAAGATAATAATAATAATTATAGCTTTATTTAAACACTCAATTCCAAAGTACAACTCTGTTCAATGATGTTGACAGTGTGTCTAAAATGCTAATACTTGTGTAATGATTAACAGAGCTACTAAACGGTGAGTAATAAAATATAACGTCTGTAAAATTGCTAAAATAAAACGGTGCTAAACAATTATGATTTAGAATTATTAGTCAATACACGTTACATACAACAATTACGTATAGTATAAATAAATAAATATACAATAAAATATTAATAAATAAAACTATATCTGCTTTCGATATACTCGATCACACATCGCGTGTCGCATACTTCCAAGTGTTCCGCATCGCCAAAATACGCGAAAAACTCAAAACTACGACGTGTAAGACTTTAGTACACTCGCTCGTGACGCCAAGAAGAAACCATGGCAACGCGGTGCTCCACGGTATCAGTGACCGCCTGATACATCGCCAGAGACGGTCCAGCTGTCCGCGGTCAGAGTAGCTCCACATATCCAGCGCAGCGACGGACATCAGAGCATCACCACAGGACTTAAATTTCCTCACTGGCTACCGGCGAAGTGGCGCTCAGAGTATCAAATAGTGATCCCTGTCTTCAACGTCCTTCACCGACAACCAGTACAAGCGCCTCAGTGCCGCTGTGATACTGTGCCGGTCACCGCGCCTCATTCGCAGAACAATTCTAGCTGCCGAGTGCTGGACCATATCAAAGCTGTGGAGCAAACGGTCTGACACTCCGTACAACATCCCATTTCCATAGTCGATCATCGACGTCACTAGCGAATGCATTAGACGCTAAGTTGTTCCGGTCGTTAAATTGTCACGTATCCGCGAAATTCTGAACAGGTATTGCGGCATGCATGCGCAACTTATTGTGTTATTGTTATCGGTGCGCATATGCTAGAGGATCTTATGACAATGGCCTGCGATTTGGTCCCGTTGACTCAAAAGTGAAAACTAGGCGCGACTTAAGGTCAGTTTTCACAACCAACTAGTTGGCGGACTAGTTGACCAACTCGGTGTTGCCCAACTGATCCGACAACTAGTTGCTCGTGTATACAGCGGTATAGGCACGATTTGTCACGGCGTCGACGGAGTCGTCAGGATTCGTTCAAGTTGGGGCTACCCCCAATCTCAATCAATAGTTGTTCGGAGTTGCGCCTAATTACCCAATCAGCGTGCCATACGGTGATGACGTTGATAGGTCAACGGCGGGTTCATACAAAGAGAAACAGTTGTCCGCCTTTTTTCTTTCTAATTCGATTTAGACGTTGATCGAAGTAACGAACATAATAAAAGTTTGCGAAACATGCACTCTAGTATCTACCCTTGCATAACGAAACAACGACGAGTAATAGAAGACTGCGGCGTCCTTAGCACAACAAGGTAATTTGTATTCTTGATTTTACGTAAATTGATTGCGATATTTCCTGCCGTCCCGACCCGAGTCCAAGCCCAGGCGTGTCGACGCACTATCTGTTGACGTTGATTATCTAATTTATAAATATATTATTTCTGCTGCCAAGTAAATAGCAAGCTGGCGGTATTAGCGGAACAAATATCCCACAATCATATGTTACGAAAACAATATTGCACTGCTCACAAATGTTCCCCTCCAAATATTCAATCATTCGAAAAGACAGAGACTTTGACAACTCAAAAGGAGGAGTCCTAATAGCACTAAAGACTGACCTCATAGGAACACAGAACAGACCTCACAGGAACATACAGAAAAGACCTATAGGAACACACAGAACATACCTCACAGGAACACACAGAACATATCTCACAGGAACACACAGAACATACCTCATAAGAACACACAGAACATACCTCATAGGAACACACAGAACATACCTCATAGGAACCCACAGAACTGACCTCATAGGAACACACAGAACAGACCTCATAGGAACACACAGAACAGACCTCACAAGAACACACAGAACAGACCTCACAGGAACACACAGAACAGACCTCACAGGAACACACAGAACATACCTCACAGGAACACACAGAACATACCTCATAGGAACACACAGAACAGACCTCACTGGAACACACAGAACAAACATCATAGGAACACACAGAACAGACCTCATAGGAACACAGCCTTTTTTTTCAGGAAAATAGACGTGTTATCGCGTGAGATTTGCTCCAAAGGGGAGCAAATAGATGGGTTATCGCGTGAGATTTGCTCCAAAAGGGAGCAAATAGATGGGTTATCGCGTGAGATTTGCTCCAAAAGGGAGCAAATAGATGGGTTATCGCGTGAGATTTGCTCCAAAAGGGAGCAAATAGATGGGTTATCGCGTGAGATTTGCTCCAAAAGGGAGCAAATAGATGGGTTATCGCGTGAGATTTGCTCCAAAAGGGAGCAAATAGACGTGTTATCGTGTGAGATCCCACCGTTTTCAGGAAAATAGAGGTGTTATCGCGTCAAACCCCTCCGTTTTTAGTGTCGGTAGTACTCAGAACTTTTTTAGTGTCGGTAGTACTCAGAACTTTTTAGTGTCGGTAGTACTCAGAATGTTTTAGTGTCGGTAGTACTCAGAATGTTTTAGTGTCGGTAGTACTCAGAACTTTTTAGTGTCGGTAGTACTCAGAACTTTTTAGTGTCGGTAGTACTCAGATCTTTTTAGTGTCGGTAGTACTCAGAACTTTTTAGGGTCGGTAGTACTCAGAACTTTTTAGTGTCGGTAGTACTCAGAACTTTTTAGTGTCGGTAGTACTCAGAACTTTTTAGTGTCGGTAGTACTCAGAACTTTTTAGTGTCGGTAGTACTCAGAACTTTTTAGTGTCGATAGTACTCAGAACTTTTTTAGTGTCGGTAGTACTCAGAACTTTTTAGGGTCGGTAGTACTCAGAACTTTTTAGTGTCGGTAGTACTCAGAACTTTTTAGTGTCGATAGTACTCAAAACTTTTTTAGTGTCGGTAGTACTCAGAACTTTTTAGTGTCGGTAGTACTCAGAACTTTTTAGTGCCGGTAGTACTCAGATCTTTTTAGTGTCGGTAGTACTCAGAATTTTTTAGTGTCGGTAGTACTCAGAACTTTTTAGTGTCGGTAGTACTCAGAACTTTTTAGTGTCGGTAGTACTCAGAACGTTTTAGTGTCGGTAGTACTCAGAACTTTTTAGTGTCGGTAGTACTCAGAACTTTTTAGTGTCGGTAGTACTCAGAATTTTTTGTGTCGGTAGTACTCATAACTTTTTAGTGTCGGTAGTACTCATAACTTTTTAGTGTCGGTAGTACTCATAACTTTTTAGTGTCGGTAGTACTCAGAACTTTGTGGGGGTCTTGTAACAAAGTGTTATATGGGAGTGTGGGTCTTTGGGCAATAGTGACAGTGTTACATGGGAGTGGGGGTCTTTGGGCAATAGTGACAAGGGGGAGTGGGGGTCTTTGGGCAATAGTGACAAAGTGGTACATGGGAGTGGGGGTCTTTGGGCAATAGTGACAACGTGTTACATGGGAGTGTGGGTCTTTGGGCAATAGTGACAGTGTTACATGGGGGTGGGATCTTTGGGCAATAGTGACAAAGTGTTACATGGGAGTGGGGGTCTTTGGGCAATAGTGACAAAGGTTACATGGGAGTGGGGGACTTTGGGCAATAGTGACACAAAGTGTTACATTCGAGTGGGGGACTTTGGGCAATAGTCACAAAGGTTACATGGGAGTGGGGGTCTTTGGGCAATAGTGACACAAAGTGTTATATTGGAGTGGAGGTCTTTGGGCAATAGTGACACAAAGTGTTACATGGGAGTGGTGTGTCTTTGGGCAATCACGACAAAGTGTTACAAGGGAGACATGACTTTTCGGACAATGCATGACAGAATGAATGTGCCATCAGTTTCAATTTTTTAGGCATCATAATAAATAACCATTTAAACTGGCAGTCATACAAACAAAATAGCAAATAAAATATCCTTACTACTTACACTTCTTTCCTCCAGGGGGTAGATCACGTGGAGACGGGCACCATCTTAAAATTTCCCCATGGGTGCTCCAGCCCAGAGTGATATATATCAGCAGACTCAGTCTACGTCAATTAGCCTTTAATATTCCCTCATTACTCCTTCATTACCCGCCAGGTGGTACTACTTCCACTAGGAGGTCGGTCCCGTGACAGGCTAATTCCCCCTTAGCAGCAGACACTAGCTCCTTCACTTTCCGCCAAGCTAGACCATGTATGGAAGGCAAACATGTAACAAGCTAGTCCATGTACGGAAGGCAAACTTGTAACAAGCTAGACCATGTATGAAAGGCAGACCTGTAACAAGCTAGTCCATGTATGGAAGGCAAACATGTAACAAGCTAGTCCATGTACGGAAGGCATACATATAACAAGCTAGACCATGTACGGAAGGCAAACATGTAACAAGCTAGACCATGTATGGAAGGCAAACTTGTAACAAGCTAGACCATGTACGGAAGGCCAACATGTAACAAGCTAGTCCATGTATGGATAGCAAACAGGTAACAAGCTAGTCCATGTATGGAAGGCAGACATGTAACAAGCTAGACCATGTACGGAAGGCAAACATGTAACAAGCTAGACCATGTATGGAAGGCAAACTTGTAACAAGCTAGACCATGTACAGAAGGCAAACATGTAGCAAGCTAGACCATGGATGGAAGGGAAACATGTAACAAGCTAGTCCATGTATGAAAGGCAAATATGTAACAAGGTAGACCGTGCATGGAAGGCAAACATGTAACATGCTAGTCACGTATGGAAGGTCAACATGTAACAAACTAGACCATGTACGAAAGGCAAACATGTAACAAGCTAGACCATATATGGAAGGCAGACATGTAACAAGCTAAACCATGTACGGAAGGCAAACATGTAACAAGCTAGTCCGTGTATGGAAGGCAAACATGTAACAAGCTAGACCATGTATGGAAGGCAAACATGTCACAAGTTAGATCATGTATGGAAGGCAGACATGTAGCAAGCTAGACCATGTATGGAAGGCAGACATGTAACAAGCCAGACCATGTATGGAAGGCAAACATGTAACAAGCTAGTCCGTGTATGGAAGGCAAACATGTAACAAGCTAGACCATGTATGGATAGCAAACAGGTAACAAGCTAGTCCATGTATGGAAGGCAGACATGTAACAAGCAAGACCATGTACGGAAGGCAAACATGTAACAAGCTAGACCATGTATGGAAGGCAAACTTGTAACAAGCTAGACCATGTACGGAAGGCCAACATGTAACAAGCTAGTCCATGTATGGATAGCAAACAGGTAACAAGCTAGTCCATGTATGGAAGGTAGACATGTAACAAGCTAGACCATGTACGGAAGGCAAACATGTAACAAGCTAGACCATGTATGGAAGGCAAACTTGTAACAAGCTAGACCATGTACGGAAGGCCAACATGTAACAAGCTAGTCCATGTACGGAAGGCAGCCATGTAACAGGCTAGACCATGTATGAAAGGCAAACATGTAACAAGCTAGACCATATATGGAAGGCAGACATGTAACAAGCTAGACCATGTATGGAAGGCAACCATGTAACAAGCTAGACCATGTATGGAAGGCAAACATGTCACAAGTTAGACCATGTATGGAAGTCAGACATGTAGCAAGTTAGACCATGTATGGAAGGCAGACATGTAACAAGCCAGACCATGTATAGAAGGCAAACACGTAACAAGCTAGTCCGTGTATGGAAGGCAAACATGTAACAAGCTAGACCATGTATGGATAGTAAACAGGTAACAAGCTAGTCCATGTATGGAAGGCAGACATGTAACAAGCTAAACCAGGTACAGAAGGCAAACATGTAGCAAGCTAGACCATGGATGGAAGGGAAACATGTAACAAGCTAGTCCATGTATGAAAGGCAAATATGTAACAAGGTAGACCGTGCATGGAAGGCAAACATGTAACATGTTAGTCCATCTATGGAAGGTCAACATGTAACAAACTAGACCATGTACGAAAGGCAAACATGTAACAGGCTAGACCATGTATGGATGGCAAACATGTAACAAGCTAGACCATGTATGGAAGGCAAACATGTAACAAGCTAGTCCATGTATGGAAGGTCAACATGTAACAAGCTAGACCATGTACGAAAGGCAAACATGTAACAAGCTAGACCATGTATGGAAGGCAAACATGTAACAAACTAGACCATGTATGGAAGGTAGACATGTAACAAGCTAGACCATGTATGGAAGGCAAACATGTAACAAGCTAGACCATGTATGGAAGGCAGACATGTAATAGGCTAGACCATGTACGGAATGCACCCGCTAATGAGCACCTGTGACACAAGATGTATATGACAGTTTGAAGAATGAGAATTGTGGTAAGTAAACTGTTGGAAGTTGGAACACGTGTATGGATGGACGTAGCGTAGTGGCTTCTCGTGAGTGTCGAGTCACGCGGCTTATCTCATACTGCACCCGCTAACGAGCACGGGCAGAGAGCGGAGTTCAACTCGTGACTCCATTGTCTGTACTGTCTCGTGATTGAAAAGACATAACGCCTCTATCGGGTTTGCGTATATAAACCTAACAAAACTCTAGTGGAGCATATTACTTTCTACCGACTTCGAACAACGCAACTTCACTCCGACTGCTGAAGATGGCGAGCGCTCACGACAAGGCATGTCCCGAGGACAAGATGAATATTATACGTCTCCAATAAGTAAGTGCTGCAAACTTTGTATTTTATCGCTTGACATACGCTTGACCTCCCAAGTATTTCCTCGCCTTCTCTGCCTTCCTATCCTCCTCTGTATCCCTCTCCTCTCTTCCCTCGCCTTCTCTGCCTTCCTATCCTCCCCTGTCTCCCACTCCTCTCTTTCTTCGCCTTCTCTGCCTTCCTATCCTCCTCTGTCTACCTCTCCTCTCTTCCCTCGCCTTCTCTGCCTTACTATCCTCCCCGTTTCCCTCTCCTCACTTCCCTCACCTTCTCTACCTTCCTATCCTCCTCTGTCTCCCTCTCCTCTCTTTCTTCGCCTCCTCTGCCTTCCTATTCTCCCCTGTCTCCCTCTCCTCTCTTTCCTCGCATTCTCTGCCTTCCTATCCTCCTCTGTCTCCCTCTCCTCTCTTTCCTCGCCTTCGCTGCCTTCCTATCCTCCTCTGTCTCCCTCTCCTCTCTTTCCTCGCCTCCTCTGCCTTCCTCTCCTCCTCTGTCTCCCTCTCCTGTCTTTCCTCGTCTTCTCTTCCTTCCTATCCTCCTCTGTCTCCCTCTCCTCTATATATATATATATATATATATATATTCTTTGCTTTGTTTCATCCGATATATATCCTATACATATCATACATAATCACAGTGTTCTTCACATAAACTACCTGTGACGTTTCACCTCTATTATAATATGCTCTTACGTTCGTTATGTGTCACTCACGGTTGTCTATGCTTACGTTCGTTATGTATCAAGGTTTTCTTATTACCTTTCAGGTCTCCCGATGGTTATGATACTGACGATACCTGGAGTAGTGACTCCGATATTGATGATTACACGTGAGTGTTCAACGATTATTTTACTATTTTCTTAAATGTTTGTCGTTTCGACTAGCTACGTGGTGTTTGGTTACCGATTGCGTCAGCAGACGTCTCCATTACGTATTGTATCATAGTCCGTTGATCTAGCTTGCCCTTTTATCGTGTGTCGCTTCCCTACGCGGTGTCCGGTTACATCGCTGCCTTATTCCACTCGCTTGATCATTTTCAACGTTTTCATATATGTTTCAGAGAAGATATTTTCAAAGTTTTCATATATTTAACGTCTCGTTCATATGGTTTGAGAGTTTTAATGTATGTTCCAGAGACGAAGAGCTCCGCGAGTATCACAGTTATATGTTCTGTAACGTCATGGCGGAGCTGCTCCGGACACGGGGACGTTACGATCCCCCCAACCCTTGGGTTGACCCCGACCCTGTTGCCCCTATAGACACGGGGGATATGGAAAATTGGTGTGCGGAGACAGACGATAGAGATGACGGTTTTGAAGATGTAATAGATCGTTGACATCAATAAAACATTCAACTTTCAAACTGTGGTGTTTGTTGGTTATTATATTATATTATATATATATATATATATATATATATATAATCTCTCTTTCATACACACATACATACATACATACAAGCATACCTATACACATTTTAAAGTTTCATATATATATATATATATATATTATAACGTTTTCTCTTTGTTCTTTCGTTATTACATCATTCCGTTTACTTCTTTATCTCTCATTATACACCTTTCATCACCTTTTAAAACTTTTCTCTTTGATCTTTCGTTATGACTCTTTGATCTTTCGTTTCTTTCAATACCTTTCCTCTTTGATCTTTTGTTATTACAATTCCCTCTTCGGTCTTTCGACTCTCATATATACACAATAACCCTTCCATGGCTGCTCATTCCACCGCCAGAAGGCGCTACACACGCTCACACATACGGTCACGTGACTACTCACTTCACTCAGGGGGGCGGCTTTCGAAACCTCCCTAATATCACTCAGTATCACTCTCAAACTCCTCTTAAACTCCTTAGGATACCGATCCAGATTGCCCTATATACTACTGTCGGGTTACCGAAAACACGATTGTGGTTAATCGGATTGAAACCAGTGGCCCGGCGGGCCAGTAAAATATGAAACCTGGTGGCCCGAACCGACAGCCTCAAAAAGGCGCCGGGCCAACGGGCCAGTGCTATTGTCGAGGCCTCGTAATATATAGTAGTATGTAACTGAACATCAGTGGCGTATATAGTAAGTCGCAAAAAGCATTTAAAACTGCGGCAGTACAATTAAGATAATTTTATTGTAATTGATAACATATTATGATAACACGGAACGTCCGTGACGGAAACGTTTGTTAATTGTTAATGTACACAAATGCATGTCAAATCAACATTGGCAGTTTCAAAATTACAATACAGTTAATAATATTACGTGGCGATAGTATGTAATAAATGTATTAATAATGCGTATTGGAACGTATTACAATATCGAGGAAAGTGGTCAGACACCGTATATATATATATATATATATATATATATATATATATATATATATATATAAAGGTACACGTACCATTTAATATATATATAACTAGACGAGTGTGTACTTTCAAAAGAATAATTGTTGTCTGAAAGCAAAACCCTCTCACGCTGACGCGTCGTGATCCGTATAGTTTAACCACTCTGCTAGAGTAAATGTAAGGTATTGTGTGCACTCTACTTCAACGTTTGTTCCTTCAACCTGTTAACGTAGTATACATTTTAAACAATTAGACAAGGCAAGAAGGATGTCTAAGTGAAAGATGACTGTATCTTTCTCGGAGTCATCCTTTCTTGTGATAGTAGTTACTAATAAATGTACCACTACACATGTTACTATTCCACTAATCAATTTGCGACGAAGCTGTTTACCCAAAGTATGATAAACCATAATAGTGATAGTTTAATGAACATACTTTTTCAAGTAAAATATAGAAGGTATTTTTGCCATGCACTATTTTGTGTGATGGAAATTGGTGTTATAGGCAATATTGTTTTTTTCATTGAAGTGGGTAAACCGGCCCAAAGTGACGAAAATGTTTGTGTGGTAAGTAAACAATGAGTTATAGAAGATAGCTCATTATCGCATATGCTGTTCACAAAGACCACATCTTGAATGTAGACCACTGTTTGGTTTCCTGTAAGGTCACTGTTTTGTTTGTGTTGTAAGTAACATGTGGAAGTTGCATGTAATCAGATAGGGTTGACACAACATTATAACTTATAGTATATAAGGGATCATCTGTAAACGTCGATGTATCGTCGATGTATCGAACGATGTTATTTTCGCTTGGAGGATGGGGGCAAGGCAGTTTTGTTTGGCATATGCTATTTACGCTTCGTTCCGATACTGTTAATGTATTGATATCACCATAGCAGTGTCTGCAAACTTTCGTCTGAGGGGGGTAGGGGTGGGCTGAGGCCAGCTGAAAGCAATTATGTCTGATATATGATATCGACATTCTGAGGTGTCTCCTAAGTATCACATTTATTTTAAGTTTACACCTTGGTGTTTCCAAATGTCATCTTGTGGCCACTTGTTCCAGGCGTTGGCGTCCTGGCGAGTCAGAAACCTTGCGCAGAAAACATCGTAACGTCGCTTCGTTAAATGCTCGACCAGTTCGTTAACCAACTTCCAGTCAGCAGTCTTAGGTGTCTTGAAGAACGTATCCATGTGTCATTCCATTAATATGAACGGCACGTAGATAGCGGCAAGCAGACCATCACATCAGCGGAAAACGAAGCGCTCGTGAAGTTCGATGTCAACCTGCGCACACAGAATGGGAGGCGTGTTGTAAGGGTGACATAAAAATGGCATTGAGCACATTTAGCAATCGTTCTCGTTCACTCACTAATTTTAGTAATGAATATCATGAGTAATGTCCTATCGTGATGACGCATGCGACTGTTATTAATTGGTATATACTACTTGAGTAAGCATTCATAAATCATCATCATCATCAACAACACAGAGGACAATGTTCACCTGGCATGCGTTATTATCACATGTATAAAACATTACGTCTAAGATAATAATAATAATTATAGCTTTATTTAAACACTCAATTCCAAAGTACAACTCTGTTCAATGATGTTGACAGTGTGTCTAAAATGCTAATACTTGTGTAATGATTAACAGAGCTACTAAACGGTGAGTAATAAAATATAACGTCTGTAAAATTGCTAAAATAAAACGGTGCTAAACAATTATGATTTAGAATTATTAGTCAATACACGTTACATACAACAATTACGTATAGTATAAATAAATAAATATACAATAAAATATTAATAAATAAAACTATATCTGCTTTCGATATACTCGATCACACATCGCGTGTCGCATACTTCCAAGTGTTCCGCATCGCCAAAATACGCGAAAAACTCAAAACTACGACGTGTAAGACTTTAGTACACTCGCTCGTGACGCCAAGAAGAAACCATGGCAACGCGGTGCTCCACGGTATCAGTGACCGCCTGATACATCGCCAGAGACGGTCCAGCTGTCCGCGGTCAGAGTAGCTCCACATATCCAGCGCAGCGACGGACATCAGAGCATCACCACAGGACTTAAATTTCCTCACTGGCTACCGGCGAAGTGGCGCTCAGAGTATCAAATAGTGATCCCTGTCTTCAACGTCCTTCACCGACAACCAGTACAAGCGCCTCAGTGCCGCTGTGATACTGTGCCGGTCACCGCGCCTCATTCGCAGAACAATTCTAGCTGCCGAGTGCTGGACCATATCAAAGCTGTGGAGCAAACGGTCTGACACTCCGTACAACATCCCATTTCCATAGTCGATCATCGACGTCACTAGCGAATGCATTAGACGCTAAGTTGTTCCGGTCGTTAAATTGTCACGTATCCACGAAATTCTGAACAGGTATTGCGGCATGCATGCGCAACTTATTGTGTTATTGTTATCGGTGCGCATATGCTAGAGGATCTTATGACAATGGCCTGCGATTTGGTCCCGTTGACTCAAAAGTGAAAACTAGGCGCGACTTAAGGTCAGTTTTCACAACCAACTAGTTGGCGGACTAGTTGACCAACTCGGTGTTGCCCAACTGATCCGACAACTAGTTGCTCGTGTATACAGCGGTATAGGCACGATTTGTCACGGCGTCGACGGAGTCGTCAGGATTCGTTCAAGTTGGGGCTACCCCCAATCTCAATCAATAGTTGTTCGGAGTTGCGCCTAATTACCCAATCAGCGTGCCATACGGTGATGACGTTGATAGGTCAACGGCGGGTTCATACAAAGAGAAACAGTTGTCCGCCTTTTTTCTTTCTAATTCGATTTAGACGTTGATCGAAGTAACGAACATAATAACAGTTTGCGAAACATGCACTCTAGTATCTACCCTTGCATAACGAAACAACGACGAGTAATAGAAGACTGCGGCGTCCTTAGCACAACAAGGTAATTTGTATTCTTGATTTTACGTAAATTGATTGCGATATTTCCTGCCGTCCCGACCCGAGTCCAAGCCCAGGCGTGTCGACGCACTATCTGTTGACGTTGATTATCTAATTTATAAATATATTATTTCTGCTGCCAAGTAAATAGCAAGCTGGCGGTATTAGCGGAACAAATATCCCACAATCATATGTTACGAAAACAATATTGCACTGCTCACAAATGTTCCCCTCCAAATATTCAATCATTCGAAAAGACAGAGACTTTGACAACTCAAAAGGAGGAGTCCTAATAGCACTAAAGACTGACCTCATAGGAACACAGAACAGACCTCACAGGAACATACAGAAAAGACCTATAGGAACACACAGAACATACCTCACAGGAACACACAGAACATATCTCACAGGAACACACAGAACATACCTCATAAGAACACACAGAACATACCTCATAGGAACACACAGAACATACCTCATAGGAACCCACAGAACTGACCTCATAGGAACACACAGAACAGACCTCATAGGAACACACAGAACAGACCTCACAAGAACACACAGAACAGACCTCACAGGAACACACAGAACAGACCTCACAGGAACACACAGAACATACCTCACAGGAACACACAGAACATACCTCATAGGAACACACAGAACAGACCTCACTGGAACACACAGAACAAACATCATAGGAACACACAGAACAGACCTCATAGGAACACAGCCTTTTTTTTCAGGAAAATAGACGTGTTATCGCGTGAGATTTGCTCCAAAGGGGAGCAAATAGATGGGTTATCGCGTGAGATTTGCTCCAAAAGGGAGCAAATAGATGGGTTATCGCGTGAGATTTGCTCCAAAAGGGAGCAAATAGATGGGTTATCGCGTGAGATTTGCTCCAAAAGGGAGCAAATAGATGGGTTATCGCGTGAGATTTGCTCCAAAAGGGAGCAAATAGATGGGTTATCGCGTGAGATTTGCTCCAAAAGGGAGCAAATAGACGTGTTATCATGTGAGATCCCACCGTTTTCAGGAAAATAGAGGTGTTATCGCGTCAAACCCCTCCGTTTTTAGTGTCGGTAGTACTCAGAACTTTTTTAGTGTCGGTAGTACTCAGAACTTTTTAGTGTCGGTAGTACTCAGAATGTTTTAGTGTCGGTAGTACTCAGAATGTTTTAGTGTCGGTAGTACTCAGAATTTTTTAGTGTCGGTAGTACTCAGAACTTTTTAGTGTCGGTAGTACTCAGATCTTTTTAGTGTCGGTAGTACTCAGAACATTTTAGGGTCGGTAGTACTCAGAACTTTTTAGTGTCGGTAGTACTCAGAACTTTTTAGTGTCGGTAGTACTCAGAACTTTTTAGTGTCGGTAGTACTCAGAACTTTTTAGTGTCGGTAGTACTCAGAACTTTTTAGTGTCGATAGTACTCAGAACTTTTTTAGTGTCGGTAGTACTCAGAACTTTTTAGGGTCGGTAGTACTCAGAACTTTTTAGTGTCGATAGTACTCAGAACTTTTTTAGTGTCGGTAGTACTCAGAACTTTTTAGTGTCGGTAGTACTCAGAACTTTTTAGTGTCGGTAGTACTCAGAACTTTTTAGTGTCGATAGTACTCAAAACTTTTTTAGTGTCGGTAGTACTCAGAACTTTTTAGTGTCGGTAGTACTCAGATCTTTTTAGTGTCGGTAGTACTCAGAACTTTTTAGTGTCGGTAGTACTCAGAATTTTTTAGTGTCGGTAGTACTCAGAACTGTTTAGTGTCGGTAGTACTCAGAACTTTTTAGTGTCGGTAGTACTCAGAACGTTTTAGTGTCGGTAGTACTCAGAACTTTTTAGTGTCGGTAGTACTCAGAACTTTTTAGTGTCGGTAGTACTCAGAATTTTTTGTGTCGGTAGTACTCAGAACTTTTTAGTGTCGGTAGTACTCATAACTTTTTAGTGTCGGTAGTACTCATAACTTTTTAGTGTCGATAGTACTCAGAACTTTTTAGTGTCGGTAGTACTCAGAACTTTTTAGTGTTCTCGTTTACCCGTTTTGTATCTCTCCCATGTTAAAAATCCCTATCTTTAACCCGGCCGTCGTATTTGTCCGTCCTTGGTGCAACGCGGTGTCAAAACCCTATCTCTTAACATGGGCTTTGCACCGGGGAACGGAAGGTATACGCTGTACCCCTCTTATATTACTACTGCGGTCGATCTGGCTTTCTTTAGTCACTACATGGTCTCGAACCATGCGTCAGCTCTGAGAACAATATGATTTTGCATGATCATTGCCTCAAAGCTGGTTGTTTTCGCATCACCGAGGACGCTGGCGTTGGTGCGGCGGTTTTCTCACCGAATGCAAAGAATCTCCCTGAGGAATCGTTGACAGATTTTCTCCCTAGTCTTCAGATGACAACGATATGTGACTCAAGCTTCTCAATCGTAGAGTAGAGTGATTTGCTCCAAAAGGGAGCAAATAGATGGGTTATCGCGTGAGATTTGCTCCAAAAGGGAGCAAATAGATGGGTTATCGCGTGAGATTTGCTCCAAAAGGGAGCAAATAGATGGGTTATCGCGTGAGATTTGCTCCAAAAGGGAGCAAATAGATGGGTTATCGCGTGAGATTTGCTCCAAAAGGGAGCAAATAGATGGGTTATCGCGTGAGATTTGCTCCAAAAGGGAGCAAATAGACGTGTTATCGTGTGAGATCCCACCGTTTTCAGGAAAATAGAGGTGTTATCGCGTCAAACCCCTCCGTTTTTAGTGTCGGTAGTACTCAGAACTTTTTTAGTGTCGGTAGTACTCAGAACTTTTTAGTGTCGGTAGTACTCAGAATGTTTTAGTGTCGGTAGTACTCAGAATGTTTTAGTGTCGGTAGTACTCAGAATTTTTTAGTGTCGGTAGTACTCAGAACTTTTTAGTGTCGGTAGTACTCAGATCTTTTTAGTGTCGGTAGTACTCAGAACTTTTTAGGGTCGGTAGTACTCAGAACTTTTTAGTGTCGGTAGTACTCAGAACTTTTTAGTGTCGGTAGTACTCAGAACTTTTTAGTGTCGGTAGTACTCAGAACTTTTTAGTGTCGGTAGTACTCAGAACTTTTTAGTGTCGATAGTACTCAGAACTTTTTTAGTGTCGGTAGTACTCAGAACTTTTTAGGGTCGGTAGTACTCAGAACTTTTTAGTGTCGATAGTACTCAGAACTTTTTTAGTGTCGGTAGTACTCAGAACTTTTTAGTGTCGGTAGTACTCAGAACTTTTTAGTGTCGGTAGTACTCAGAACTTTTTAGTGTCGATAGTACTCAAAACTTTTTTAGTGTCGGTAGTACTCAGAACTTTTTAGTGTCGGTAGTACTCAGAACTTTTTAGTGCCGGTAGTACTCAGATCTTTTTAGTGTCGGTAGTACTCAGAATTTTTTAGTGTCGGTAGTACTCAGAACTGTTTAGTGTCGGTAGTACTCAGAACTTTTTAGTGTCGGTAGTACTCAGAACGTTTTAGTGTCGGTAGTACTCAGAACTTTTTAGTGTCGGTAGTACTCAGAACTTTTTAGTGTCGGTAGTACTCAGAATTTTTTGTGTCGGTAGTACTCAGAACTTTTTAGTGTCGGTAGTACTCATAACTTTTTAGTGTCGGTAGTACTCATAACTTTTTAGTGTCGATAGTACTCAGAACTTTTTAGTGTCGGTAGTACTCAGAACTTTTTAGTGTCGGTAGTACTGACAACTTTTTAGTGTCGGTAGTACTCAGAACTTTTTAGTGTCGGTAGTACTCAGAACTTTTTAGTGTCGGTAGTACTCAGAACTTTTTAGTGTCGGTAGTACTCAGAACTTTTTAGTGTCGGTAGTATTCAGAACTTTTTAGTGTCGGTAGTACTCAGAACTTTTTAGTGTCGGTAGTACTCAGAATGTTTTAGTGTCGGTAGTACTCAGTATGTTTTAGTGTCGGTAGTACTCAGAACTTTTTAGTGTCGGTAGTACTCAGAACTTTTTAGTGTCGGTAGTACTCAGATCTTTTTAGTGTCGGTAGTACTCAGAACTTTTTAGTGTCGATAGTACTCAGAACTTTTTAGTGTCGGTAGTACTAAGAACTTTTTAGTGTCGGTAGTACTCAGAACTTTTTAGTGTCGGTAGTATTCAGAACTTTTTAGTGTCGGTAGTACTCAGAACTTTTTAGTGTCGGTAGTACTCAGAACTTTTTATTGTCGGTAGTTCTCAGAACTTTTTAGTGTCGGTAGTACTCAGAACTTTTTAGTGTCGGTAGTACTCAGAACTTTTTAGTGTCGGTAGTACTCAGAACTTTTTTGTGTCGGTAGTACTCAGAACTTTTTAGTGTCGGTAGTACTCAGAACTTTTTAGTGTTCTCGTTTACCCGTTTTGTATCTCTCCCATGTTAAAAATCCCTATCTTTAACCCGGCCGTCGTATTTGTCCGTCCTTGGTGCAACGCGGTGTCAAAACCCTATCTCTTAACATGGGCTTTGCACCGGGGAACGGAAGGTATACGCTGTACCCCTCTTATATTACTACTGCGGTCGATCTGGCTTTCTTTAGTCACTACATGGTCTCGAACCATGCGTCAGGTCTGAGAACAATATGATTTTGCATGATCATTGCCTCAAAGCTGGTTGTTTTCGCATCACCGAGGACGCTGGCGTTGGTGCGGCGGTTTTCTCACCGAATGCAAAGAATCTCCCTGAGGAATCGTTGACAGATTTTCTCCCTAGTCTTCAGATGACAACGATATGTGACTCAAGCTTCTCAATCGTAGAGTAGAGTGATTTGCTCCAAAAGGGAGCAAATAGATGGGTTATCGCGTGAGATTTGCTCCAAAAGGGAGCAAATAGATGGGTTATCGCGTGAGATTTGCTCCAAAAGGGAGCAAATAGATGGGTTATCGCGTGAGATTTGCTCCAAAAGGGAGCAAATAGATGGGTTATCGCGTGAGATTTGCTCCAAAAGGGAGCAAATAGATGGGTTATCGCGTGAGATTTGCTCCAAAAGGGAGCAAATAGACGTGTTATCGTGTGAGATCCCACCGTTTTCAGGAAAATAGAGGTGTTATCGCGTCAAACCCCTCCGTTTTTAGTGTCGGTAGTACTCAGAACTTTTTTAGTGTCGGTAGTACTCAGAACTTTTTAGTGTCGGTAGTACTCAGAATGTTTTATTGTCGGTAGTACTCAGAATGTTTTAGTGTCGGTAGTACTCAGAATTTTTTAGTGTCGGTAGTACTCAGAACTTTTTAGTGTCGGTAGTACTCAGATCTTTTTAGTGTCGGTAGTACTCAGAACTTTTTAGGGTCGGTAGTACTCAGAACTTTTTAGTGTCGGTAGTACTCAGAACTTTTTAGTGTCGGTAGTACTCAGAACTTTTTAGTGTCGGTAGTACCAGAACTTTTTAGTGTCGGTAGTACTCAGAACTTTTTAGTGTCGATAGTACTCAGAATTTTTTAGTGTCGGTAGTACTCAGAACTTTTTAGGGTCGGTAGTACTCAGAACTTTTTAGTGTCGATAGTACTCAGAACTTTTTTAGTGTCGGTAGTACTCAGAACTTTTTAGTGTCGGTAGTACTCAGAACTTTTTAGTGTCGGTAGTACTCAGAACTTTTTAGTGTCGATAGTACTCAAAACTTTTTTAGTGTCGGTAGTACTCAGAACTTTTTAGTGTCGGTAGTACTCAGAACTTTTTAGTGCCGGTAGTACTCAGATCTTTTTAGTGTCGGTAGTACTCAGAACTTTTTAGTGTCGGTAGTACTCAGAACTTTTTAGTGTCGGTAGTATTCAGAACTTTTTAGTGTCGGTAGTACTCAGAACTTTTTAGTGTCGGTAGTACTCAGAATGTTTTAGTGTCGGTAGTACTCAGTATGTTTTAGTGTCGGTAGTACTCAGAACTTTTTAGTGTCGGTAGTACTCAGAACTTTTTAGTGTCGGTAGTACTCAGATCTTTTTAGTGTCGGTAGTACTCAGAACTTTTTAGTGTCGATAGTACTCAGAACTTTTTAGTGTCGGTAGTACTAAGAACTTTTTAGTGTCGGTAGTACTCAGAACTTTTTAGTGTCGGTAGTATTCAGAACTTTTTAGTGTCGGTAGTACTCAGAACTTTTTAGTGTCGGTAGTACTCAGAACTTTTTATTGTCGGTAGTTCTCAGAACTTTTTAGTGTCGGTAGTACTCAGAACTTTTTAGTGTCGGTAGTACTCAGAACTTTTTAGTGTCGGTAGTACTCAGAACTTTTTTGTGTCGGTAGTACTCAGAACTTTTTAGTGTCGGTAGTACTCAGAACTTTTTAGTGTCGGTAGTACTCAGAACTTTTTTGTGTCGGTAGTACTCAGAACTTTTTAGTGTCGGTAGTACTCAGAACTTTTTAGTGTTCTCGTTTACCCGTTTTGTATCTCTCCCATGTTAAAAATCCCTATCTTTAACCCGGCCGTCGTATTTGTCCGTCCTTGGTGCAACGCGGTGTCAAAACCCTATCTCTTAACATGGGCTTTGCACCGGGGAACGGAAGGTATACGCTGTACCCCTCTTATATTACTACTGCGGTCGATCTGGCTTTCTTTAGTCACTACATGGTCTCGAACCATGCGTCAGGTCTGAGAACAATATGATTTTGCATGATCATTGCCTCAAAGCTGGTTGTTTTCGCATCACCGAGGACGCTGGCGTTGGTGCGGCGGTTTTCTCACCGAATGCAAAGAATCTCCCTGAGGAATCGTTGACAGATTTTCTCCCTAGTCTTCAGATGACAACGATATGTGACTCAAGCTTCTCAATCGTAGAGTAGAGTGATTTGCTCCAAAAGGGAGCAAATAGATGGGTTATCGCGTGAGATTTGCTCCAAAAGGGAGCAAATAGATGGGTTATCGCGTGAGATTTGCTCCAAAAGGGAGCAAATAGATGGGTTATCGCGTGAGATTTGCTCCAAAAGGGAGCAAATAGATGGGTTATCGCGTGAGATTTGCTCCAAAAGGGAGCAAATAGATGGGTTATCGCGTGAGATTTGCTCCAAAAGGGAGCAAATAGACGTGTTATCGTGTGAGATCCCACCGTTTTCAGGAAAATAGAGGTGTTATCGCGTCAAACCCCTCCGTTTTTAGTGTCGGTAGTACTCAGAACTTTTTTAGTGTCGGTAGTACTCAGAACTTTTTAGTGTCGGTAGTACTCAGAATGTTTTATTGTCGGTAGTACTCAGAATGTTTTAGTGTCGGTAGTACTCAGAATTTTTTAGTGTCGGTAGTACTCAGAACTTTTTAGTGTCGGTAGTACTCAGATCTTTTTAGTGTCGGTAGTACTCAGAACTTTTTAGGGTCGGTAGTACTCAGAACTTTTTAGTGTCGGTAGTACTCAGAACTTTTTAGTGTCGGTAGTACTCAGAACTTTTTAGTGTCGGTAGTACCAGAACTTTTTAGTGTCGGTAGTACTCAGAACTTTTTAGTGTCGATAGTACTCAGAATTTTTTAGTGTCGGTAGTACTCAGAACTTTTTAGGGTCGGTAGTACTCAGAACTTTTTAGTGTCGATAGTACTCAGAACTTTTTTAGTGTCGGTAGTACTCAGAACTTTTTAGTGTCGGTAGTACTCAGAACTTTTTAGTGTCGGTAGTACTCAGAACTTTTTAGTGTCGATAGTACTCAAAACTTTTTTAGTGTCGGTAGTACTCAGAACTTTTTAGTGTCGGTAGTACTCAGAACTTTTTAGTGCCGGTAGTACTCAGATCTTTTTAGTGTCGGTAGTACTCAGAATTTTTTAGTGTCGGTAGTACTCAGAACTGTTTAGTGTCGGTAGTACTCAGAACTTTTTAGTGTCGGTAGTACTCAGAACGTTTTAGTGTCGGTAGTACTCAGAACTTTTTAGTGTCGGTAGTACTCAGAACTTTTTAGTGTCGGTAGTACTCAGAATTTTTTGTGTCGGTAGTACTCAGAACTTTTTAGTGTCGGTAGTACTCAGAACTTTTTAGTGTCGGTAGTACTCATAACTTTTTAGTGTCGATAGTACTCAGAACTTTTTAGTGTCGGTAGTACTCAGAACTTTTTAGTGTCGGTAGTACTGACAACTTTTTAGTGTCGGTAGTACTCAGAACTTTTTAGTGTCGGTAGTACTCAGAACTTTTTAGTGTCGATAGTACTCAGAACTTTTTAGTGTCGGTAGTACTCATAACTTTTTAGTGTCGGTAGTACTGACAACTTTTTAGTGTCGGTAGTACTCAGAACTTTTAGTGTATGGTAGTACTCAGAACTTTTTAGTGTCGGTAGTACTCAGAACTTTTTAGTGTCGGTAGTACTCAGAACTTTTTAGTGTCGGTAGTACTCAGAACTTTTTAGTGTCGGTAGTACTCAGAACTTTTTAGTGTCGGTAGTATTCAGAACTTTTTAGTGTCGGTAGTACTCAGAACTTTTTAGTGTCGGTAGTACTCAGAATGTTTTAGTGTCGGTAGTACTCAGAATGTTTTAGTGTCGGTAGTACTCAGAACTTGTTAGTGTCGGTAGTACTCAGAACTTTTTAGTGTCGGTAGTACTCAGATCTTTTTAGTGTCGGTAGTACTCAGAACTTTTTAGTGTCGATAGTACTCAGAACTTTTTAGTGTCGGTAGTACTAAGAACTTTTTAGTGTCGGTAGTACTCAGAACTTTTTAGTGTCGGTAGTATTCAGAACTTTTTAGTGTCGGTAGTACTCAGAACTTTTTAGTGTCGGTAGTACTCAGAACTTTTTATTGTCGGTAGTTCTCAGAACTTTTTAGTGTCGGTAGTACTCAGAACTTTTTAGTGTCGGTAGTACTCAGAACTTTTTAGTGTCGGTAGTACCCAGAACTTTTTTGTGTCGGTAGTACTCAGAACTTTTTAGTGTCGGTAGTACTCAGAACTTTTTAGTGTTCTCGTTTACCCGTTTTGTATCTCTCCCATGTTAAAAATCCCTATCTTTAACCCGGCCGTCGTATTTGTCCGTCCTTGGTGCAACGCGGTGTCAAAACCCTATCTCTTAACATGGGCTTTGCACCGGGGAACGGAAGGTATACGCTGTACCCCTCTTATATTACTGCTGCGGTCGATCTGGCTTTCTTTAGTCACTACATGGTCTCGAACCATGCGTCAGCTCTGAGAACAATATGATTTTGCATGATCATTGCCTCAAAGCTGGTTGTTTTCGCATCACCGAGGACGCTGGCGTTGGTGCGGCGGTTTTCTCACCGAATGCAAAGAATCTCCCTGAGGAATCGTTGACAGATTTTCTCCCTAGTCTTCAGATGACAACGATATGTGACTCAAGCTTCTCAATCGTAGAGTAGAGTGATTTGCTCCAAAAGGGAGCAAATAGATGGGTTATCGCGTGAGATTTGCTCCAAAAGGGAGCAAATAGATGGGTTATCGCGTGAGATTTGCTCCAAAAGGGAGCAAATAGATGGGTTATCGCGTGAGATTTGCTCCAAAAGGGAGCAAATAGATGGGTTATCGCGTGAGATTTGCTCCAAAAGGGAGCAAATAGATGGGTTATCGCGTGAGATTTGCTCCAAAAGGGAGCAAATAGACGTGTTATCGTGTGAGATCCCACCGTTTTCAGGAAAATAGAGGTGTTATCGCGTCAAACCCCTCCGTTTTTAGTGTCGGTAGTACTCAGAACTTTTTTAGTGTCGGTAGTACTCAGAACTTTTTAGTGTCGGTAGTACTCAGAACTTTTTAGTGTCGGTAGTACTCAGAACTTTTTAGTGTCGATAGTACTCAAAACTTTTTTAGAGTCGGTAGTACTCAGAACTTTTTAGTGTCGGTAGTACTCAGAACTTTTTAGTGCCGGTAGTACTCAGATCTTTTTAGTGTCGGTAGTACTCAGAATTTTTTAGTGTCGGTAGTACTCAGAACTGTTTAGTGTCGGTAGTACTCAGAACTTTTTAGTGTCGGTAGTACTCAGAACGTTTTAGTGTCGGTAGTACTCAGAACTTTTTAGTGTCGGTAGTACTCAGAACTTTTTAGTGTCGGTAGTACTCAGAATTTTTTGTGTCGGTAGTACTCAGAACTTTTTAGTGTCGGTAGTACTCATAACTTTTTAGTGTCGGTAGTACTCATAACTTTTTAGTGTCGATAGTACTCAGAACTTTTTAGTGTCGGTAGTACTCAGAACTTTTTAGTGTCGGTAGTACTGACAACTTTTTAGTGTCGGTAGTACTCAGAACTTTTTAGTGTCGGTAGTACTCAGAACTTTTTAGTGTCGATAGTACTCAGAACTTTTTAGTGTCGGTAGTACTCATAACTTTTTAGTGTCGGTAGTACTGACAACTTTTTAGTGTCGGTAGTACTCAGAACTTTTAGTGTATGGTAGTACTCAGAACTTTTTAGTGTCGGTAGTACTCAGAACTTTTTAGTGTCGGTAGTACTCAGAACTTTTTAGTGTCGGTAGTACTCAGAACTTTTTAGTGTCGGTAGTACTCAGAACTTTTTAGTGTCGGTAGTATTCAGAACTTTTTAGTGTCGGTAGTACTCAGAACTTTTTAGTGTCGGTAGTACTCAGAATGTTTTAGTGTCGGTAGTACTCAGAATGTTTTAGTGTCGGTAGTACTCAGAACTTGTTAGTGTCGGTAGTACTCAGAACTTTTTAGTGTCGGTAGTACTCAGATCTTTTTAGTGTCGGTAGTACTCAGAACTTTTTAGTGTCGATAGTACTCAGAACTTTTTAGTGTCGGTAGTACTAAGAACTTTTTAGTGTCGGTAGTACTCAGAACTTTTTAGTGTCGGTAGTATTCAGAACTTTTTAGTGTCGGTAGTACTCAGAACTTTTTAGTGTCGGTAGTACTCAGAACTTTTTATTGTCGGTAGTTCTCAGAACTTTTTAGTGTCGGTAGTACTCAGAACTTTTTAGTGTCGGTAGTACTCAGAACTTTTTAGTGTCGGTAGTACTCAGAACTTTTTTGTGTCGGTAGTACTCAGAACTTTTTAGTGTCGGTAGTACTCAGAACTTTTTAGTGTTCTCGTTTACCCGTTTTGTATCTCTCCCATGTTAAAAATCCCTATCTTTAACCCGGCCGTCGTATTTGTCCGTCCTTGGTGCAACGCGGTGTCAAAACCCTATCTCTTAACATGGGCTTTGCACCGGGGAACGGAAGGTATACGCTGTACCCCTCTTATATTACTGCTGCGGTCGATCTGGCTTTCTTTAGTCACTACATGGTCTCGAACCATGCGTCAGCTCTGAGAACAATATGATTTTGCATGATCATTGCCTCAAAGCTGGTTGTTTTCGCATCACCGAGGACGCTGGCGTTGGTGCGGCGGTTTTCTCACCGAATGCAAAGAATCTCCCTGAGGAATCGTTGACAGATTTTCTCCCTAGTCTTCAGATGACAACGATATGTGACTCAAGCTTCTCAATCGTAGAGTAGAGTGATTTGCTCCAAAAGGGAGCAAATAGATGGGTTATCGCGTGAGATTTGCTCCAAAAGGGAGCAAATAGATGGGTTATCGCGTGAGATTTGCTCCAAAAGGGAGCAAATAGATGGGTTATCGCGTGAGATTTGCTCCAAAAGGGAGCAAATAGATGGGTTATCGCGTGAGATTTGCTCCAAAAGGGAGCAAATAGATGGGTTATCGCGTGAGATTTGCTCCAAAAGGGAGCAAATAGACGTGTTATCGTGTGAGATCCCACCGTTTTCAGGAAAATAGAGGTGTTATCGCGTCAAACCCCTCCGTTTTTAGTGTCGGTAGTACTCAGAACTTTTTTAGTGTCGGTAGTACTCAGAACTTTTTAGTGTCGGTAGTACTCAGAATGTTTTAGTGTCGGTAGTACTCAGAATGTTTTAGTGTCGGTAGTACTCAGAATTTTTTAGTGTCGGTAGTACTCAGAACTTTTTAGTGTCGGTAGTACTCAGATCTTTTTAGTGTCGGTAGTACTCAGAACTTTTTAGGGTCGGTAGTACTCAGAACTTTTTAGTGTCGGTAGTACTCAGAACTTTTTAGTGTCGGTAGTACTCAGAACTTTTTAGTGTCGGTAGTACTCAGAACTTTTTAGTGTCGGTAGTACTCAGAACTTTTTAGTGTCGATAGTACTCAGAACTTTTTTAGTGTCGGTAGTACTCAGAACTTTTTAGGGTCGGTAGTACTCAGAACTTTTTAGTGTCGATAGTACTCAGAACTTTTTTAGTGTCGGTAGTACTCAGAACTTTTTAGTGTCGGTAGTACTCAGAACTTTTTAGTGTCGGTAGTACTCAGAACTTTTTAGTGTCGATAGTACTCAAAACTTTTTTAGTGTCGGTAGTACTCAGAACTTTTTAGTGTCGGTAGTACTCAGAACTTTTTAGTGCCGGTAGTACTCAGATCTTTTTAGTGTCGGTAGTACTCAGAATTTTTTAGTGTCGGTAGTACTCAGAACTGTTTAGTGTCGGTAGTACTCAGAACTTTTTAGTGTCGGTAGTACTCAGAACGTTTTAGTGTCGGTAGTACTCAGAACTTTTTAGTGTCGGTAGTACTCAGAACTTTTTAGTGTCGGTAGTACTCAGAATTTTTTGTGTCGGTAGTACTCAGAACTTTTTAGTGTCGGTAGTACTCATAACTTTTTAGTGTCGGTAGTACTCATAACTTTTTAGTGTCGATAGTACTCAGAACTTTTTAGTGTCGGTAGTACTCAGAACTTTTTAGTGTCGGTAGTACTGACAACTTTTTAGTGTCGGTAGTACTCAGAACTTTTTAGTGTCGGTAGTACTCAGAACTTTTTAGTGTCGGTAGTACTCAGAACTTTTTAGTGTCGGTAGTACTCAGAACTTTTTAGTGTCGGTAGTATTCAGAACTTTTTAGTGTCGGTAGTACTCAGAACTTTTTAGTGTCGGTAGTACTCAGAATGTTTTAGTGTCGGTAGTACTCAGAATGTTTTAGTGTCGGTAGTACTCAGAACTTTTTAGTGTCGGTAGTACTCAGAACTTTTTAGTGTCGGTAGTACTCAGATCTTTTTAGTGTCGGTAGTACTCAGAACTTTTTAGTGTCGATAGTACTCAGAACTTTTTAGTGTCGGTAGTACTAAGAACTTTTTAGTGTCGGTAGTACTCAGAACTTTTTAGTGTCGGTAGTATTCAGAACTTTTTAGTGTCGGTAGTACTCAGATCTTTTTAGTGTCGGTAGTACTCAGAACTTTTTAGGGTCGGTAGTACTCAGAACTTTTTAGTGTCGGTAGTACTCAGAACTTTTTAGTGTCGGTAGTACTCAGAACTTTTTAGTGTCGGTAGTACCAGAACTTTTTAGTGTCGGTAGTACTCAGAACTTTTTAGTGTCGATAGTACTCAGAATTTTTTAGTGTCGGTAGTACTCAGAACTTTTTAGGGTCGGTAGTACTCAGAACTTTTTAGTGTCGATAGTACTCAGAACTTTTTTAGTGTCGGTAGTACTCAGAACTTTTTAGTGTCGATAGTACTCAGAACTTTTTTAGTGTCGGTAGTACTCAGAACTTTTTAGTGTCGGTAGTACTCAGAACTTTTTAGTGTCGATAGTACTCAAAACTTTTTTAGTGTCGGTAGTACTCAGAACTTTTTAGTGTCGGTAGTACTCAGAACTTTTTAGTGCCGGTAGTACTCAGATCTTTTTAGTGTCGGTAGTACTCAGAATTTTTTAGTGTCGGTAGTACTCAGAACTGTTTAGTGTCGGTAGTACTCAGAACTTTTTAGTGTCGGTAGTACTCAGAACGTTTTAGTGTCGGTAGTACTCAGAACTTTTTAGTGTCGGTAGTACTCAGAACTTTTTAGTGTCGGTAGTACTCAGAATTTTTTGTGTCGGTAGTACTCAGAACTTTTTAGTGTCGGTAGTACTCATAACTTTTTAGTGTCGGTAGTACTCATAACTTTTTAGTGTCGATAGTACTCAGAACTTTTTAGTGTCAGTAGTACTCAGAACTTTTTAGTGTCGGTAGTACTGACAACTTTTTAGTGTCGGTAGTACTCAGAACTTTTTAGTGTCGGTAGTACTCAGAACTTTTTAGTGTCGATAGTACTCAGAACTTTTTAGTGTCGGTAGTACTCATAACTTTTTAGTGTCGGTAGTACTGACAACTTTTTAGTGTCGGTAGTACTCAGAACTTTTAGTGTATGGTAGTACTCAGAACTTTTTAGTGTCGGTAGTACTCAGAACTTTTTAGTGTCGGTAGTACTCAGAACTTTTTAGTGTCGGTAGTACTCAGAACTTTTTAGTGTCGGTAGTACTCAGAACTTTTTAGTGTCGGTAGTATTCAGAACTTTTTAGTGTCGGTAGTACTCAGAACTTTTTAGTGTCGGTAGTACTCAGAATGTTTTAGTGTCGGTAGTACTCAGAATGTTTTAGTGTCGGTAGTACTCAGAACTTGTTAGTGTCGGTAGTACTCAGAACTTTTTAGTGTCGGTAGTACTCAGATCTTTTTAGTGTCGGTAGTACTCAGAACTTTTTAGTGTCGATAGTACTCAGAACTTTTTAGTGTCGGTAGTACTAAGAACTTTTTAGTGTCGGTAGTACTCAGAACTTTTTAGTGTCGGTAGTATTCAGAACTTTTTAGTGTCGGTAGTACTCAGAACTTTTTAGTGTCGGTAGTACTCAGAACTTTTTATTGTCGGTAGTTCTCAGAACTTTTTAGTGTCGGTAGTACTCAGAACTTTTTAGTGTCGGTAGTACTCAGAACTTTTTAGTGTCGGTAGTACCCAGAACTTTTTTGTGTCGGTAGTACTCAGAACTTTTTAGTGTCGGTAGTACTCAGAACTTTTTAGTGTTCTCGTTTACCCGTTTTGTATCTCTCCCATGTTAAAAATCCCTATCTTTAACCCGGCCGTCGTATTTGTCCGTCCTTGGTGCAACGCGGTGTCAAAACCCTATCTCTTAACATGGGCTTTGCACCGGGGAACGGAAGGTATACGCTGTACCCCTCTTATATTACTACTGCGGTCGATCTGGCTTTCTTTAGTCACTACATGGTCTCGAACCATGCGTCAGCTCTGAGAACAATATGATTTTGCATGATCATTGCCTCAAAGCTGGTTGTTTTCGCATCACCGAGGACGCTGGCGTTGGTGCGGCGGTTTTCTCACCGAATGCAAAGAATCTCCCTGAGGAATCGTTGACAGATTTTCTCCCTAGTCTTCAGATGACAACGATATGTGACTCAAGCTTCTCAATCGTAGAGTAGAGTGATTTGCTCCAAAAGGGAGCAAATAGATGGGTTATCGCGTGAGATTTGCTCCAAAAGGGAGCAAATAGATGGGTTATCGCGTGAGATTTGCTCCAAAAGGGAGCAAATAGATGGGTTATCGCGTGAGATTTGCTCCAAAAGGGAGCAAATAGATGGGTTATCGCGTGAGATTTGCTCCAAAAGGGAGCAAATAGATGGGTTATCGCGTGAGATTTGCTCCAAAAGGGAGCAAATAGACGTGTTATCGTGTGAGATCCCACCGTTTTCAGGAAAATAGAGGTGTTATCGCGTCAAACCCCTCCGTTTTTAGTGTCGGTAGTACTCAGAACTTTTTTAGTGTCGGTAGTACTCAGAACTTTTTAGTGTCGGTAGTACTCAGAACTTTTTAGTGTCGGTAGTACTCAGAACTTTTTAGTGTCGATAGTACTCAAAACTTTTTTAGTGTCGGTAGTACTCAGAACTTTTTAGTGTCGGTAGTACTCAGAACTTTTTAGTGCCGGTAGTACTCAGATCTTTTTAGTGTCGGTAGTACTCAGAATTTTTTAGTGTCGGTAGTACTCAGAACTGTTTAGTGTCGGTAGTACTCAGAACTTTTTAGTGTCGGTAGTACTCAGAACGTTTTAGTGTCGGTAGTACTCAGAACTTTTTAGTGTCGGTAGTACTCAGAACTTTTTAGTGTCGGTAGTACTCAGAATTTTTTGTGTCGGTAGTACTCAGAACTTTTTAGTGTCGGTAGTACTCATAACTTTTTAGTGTCGGTAGTACTCATAACTTTTTAGTGTCGATAGTACTCAGAACTTTTTAGTGTCGGTAGTACTCAGAACTTTTTAGTGTCGGTAGTACTGACAACTTTTTAGTGTCGGTAGTACTCAGAACTTTTTAGTGTCGGTAGTACTCAGAACTTTTTAGTGTCGATAGTACTCATAACTTTTTAGTGTCGGTAGTACTCATAACTTTTTAGTGTCGGTAGTACTGACAACTTTTTAGTGTCGGTAGTACTCAGAACTTTTAGTGTATGGTAGTACTCAGAACTTTTTAGTGTCGGTAGTACTCAGAACTTTTTAGTGTCGGTAGTACTCAGAACTTTTTAGTGTCGGTAGTACTCAGAACTTTTTAGTGTCGGTAGTACTCAGAACTTTTTAGTGTCGGTAGTATTCAGAACTTTTTAGTGTCGGTAGTACTCAGAACTTTTTAGTGTCGGTAGTACTCAGAATGTTTTAGTGTCGGTAGTACTCAGAATGTTTTAGTGTCGGTAGTACTCAGAACTTGTTAGTGTCGGTAGTACTCAGAACTTTTTAGTGTCGGTAGTACTCAGATCTTTTTAGTGTCGGTAGTACTCAGAACTTTTTAGTGTCGATAGTACTCAGAACTTTTTAGTGTCGGTAGTACTAAGAACTTTTTAGTGTTGGTAGTACTCAGAACTTTTTAGTGTCGGTAGTATTCAGAACTTTTTAGTGTCGGTAGTACTCAGAACTTTTTAGTGTCGGTAGTACTCAGAACTTTTTATTGTCGGTAGTTCTCAGAACTTTTTAGTGTCGGTAGTACTCAGAACTTTTTAGTGTCGGTAGTACTCAGAACTTTTTAGTGTCGGTAGTACTCAGAACTTTTTTGTGTCGGTAGTACTCAGAACTTTTTAGTGTCGGTAGTACTCAGAACTTTTTAGTGTTCTCGTTTACCCGTTTTGTATCTCTCCCATGTTAAAAATCCCTATCTTTAACCCGGCCGTCGTATTTGTCCGTCCTTGGTGCAACGCGGTGTCAAAACCCTATCTCTTAACATGGGCTTTGCACCGGGGAACGGAAGGTATACGCTGTACCCCTCTTATATTACTGCTGCGGTCGATCTGGCTTTCTTTAGTCACTACATGGTCTCGAACCATGCGTCAGCTCTGAGAACAATATGATTTTGCATGATCATTGCCTCAAAGCTGGTTGTTTTCGCATCACCGAGGACGCTGGCGTTGGTGCGGCGGTTTTCTCACCGAATGCAAAGAATCTCCCTGAGGAATCGTTGACAGATTTTCTCCCTAGTCTTCAGATGACAACGATATGTGACTCAAGCTTCTCAATCGTAGAGTAGAGTGATTTGCTCCAAAAGGGAGCAAATAGATGGGTTATCGCGTGAGATTTGCTCCAAAAGGGAGCAAATAGATGGGTTATCGCGTGAGATTTGCTCCAAAAGGGAGCAAATAGATGGGTTATCGCGTGAGATTTGCTCCAAAAGGGAGCAAATAGATGGGTTATCGCGTGAGATTTGCTCCAAAAGGGAGCAAATAGACGTGTTATCGTGTGAGATCCCACCGTTTTCAGGAAAATAGAGGTGTTATCGCGTCAAACCCCTCCGTTTTTAGTGTCGGTAGTACTCAGAACTTTTTTAGTGTCGGTAGTACTCAGAACTTTTTAGTGTCGGTAGTACTCAGAATGTTTTAGTGTCGGTAGTACTCAGAATGTTTTAGTGTCGGTAGTACTCAGAATTTTTTAGTGTCGGTAGTACTCAGAACTTTTTAGTGTCGGTAGTACTCAGATCTTTTTAGTGTCGGTAGTACTCAGAACTTTTTAGGGTCGGTAGTACTCAGAACTTTTTAGTGTCGGTAGTACTCAGAACTTTTTAGTGTCGGTAGTACTCAGAACTTTTTAGTGTCGGTAGTACTCAGAACTTTTTAGTGTCGGTAGTACTCAGAACTTTTTAGTGTCGATAGTACTCAGAACTTTTTTAGTGTCGGTAGTACTCAGAACTTTTTAGGGTCGGTAGTACTCAGAACTTTTTAGTGTCGATAGTACTCAGAACTTTTTTAGTGTCGGTAGTACTCAGAACTTTTTAGTGTCGGTAGTACTCAGAACTTTTTAGTGTCGGTAGTACTCAGAACTTTTTAGTGTCGATAGTACTCAAAACTTTTTTAGTGTCGGTAGTACTCAGAACTTTTTAGTGTCGGTAGTACTCAGAACTTTTTAGTGCCGGTAGTACTCAGATCTTTTTAGTGTCGGTAGTACTCAGAATTTTTTAGTGTCGGTAGTACTCAGAACTGTTTAGTGTCGGTAGTACTCAGAACTTTTTAGTGTCGGTAGTACTCAGAACGTTTTAGTGTCGGTAGTACTCAGAACTTTTTAGTGTCGGTAGTACTCAGAACTTTTTAGTGTCGGTAGTACTCAGAATTTTTTGTGTCGGTAGTACTCAGAACTTTTTAGTGTCGGTAGTACTCATAACTTTTTAGTGTCGGTAGTACTCATAACTTTTTAGTGTCGATAGTACTCAGAACTTTTTAGTGTCGGTAGTACTCAGAACTTTTTAGTGTCGGTAGTACTGACAACTTTTTAGTGTCGGTAGTACTCAGAACTTTTTAGTGTCGGTAGTACTGACAACTTTTTAGTGTCGGTAGTACTCAGAACTTTTTAGTGTCGGTAGTACTCAGAACTTTTTAGTGTCGGTAGTATTCAGAACTTTTTAGTGTCGGTAGTACTCAGAACTTTTTAGTGTCGGTAGTACTCAGAATGTTTTAGTGTCGGTAGTACTCAGAATGTTTTAGTGTCGGTAGTACTCAGAACTTTTTAGTGTCGGTAGTACTCAGAACTTTTTAGTGTCGGTAGTACTCAGATCTTTTTAGTGTCGGTAGTACTCAGAACTTTTTAGTGTCGATAGTACTCAGAACTTTTTAGTGTCGGTAGTACTAAGAACTTTTTAGTGTCGGTAGTACTCAGAACTTTTTAGTGTCGGTAGTATTCAGAACTTTTTAGTGTCGGTAGTACTCAGAACTTTTTAGTGTCGGTAGTACTCAGAACTTTTTATTGTCGGTAGTTCTCAGAACTTTTTAGTGTCGGTAGTACTCAGAACTTTTTAGTGTCGGTAGTACTCAGAACTTTTTAGTGTCGGTAGTACTCAGAACTTTTTTGTGTCGGTAGTACTCAGAACTTTTTAGTGTCGGTAGTACTCAGAACTTTTTAGTGTTCTCGTTTACCCGTTTTGTATCTCTCCCATGTTAAAAATCCCTATCTTTAACCCGGCCGTCGTATTTGTCCGTCCTTGGTGCAACGCGGTGTCAAAACCCTATCTCTTAACATGGGCTTTGCACCGGGGAACGGAAGGTATACGCTGTACCCCTCTTATATTACTACTGCGGTCGATCTGGCTTTCTTTAGTCACTACATGGTCTCGAACCATGCGTCAGCTCTGAGAACAATATGATTTTGCATGATCATTGCCTCAAAGCTGGTTGTTTTCGCATCACCGAGGACGCTGGCGTTGGTGCGGCGGTTTTCTCACCGAATGCAAAGAATCTCCCTGAGGAATCGTTGACAGATTTTCTCCCTAGTCTTCAGATGACAACGATATGTGACTCAAGCTTCTCAATCGTAGAGTAGAGTGATTTGCTCCAAAAGGGAGCAAATAGATGGGTTATCGCGTGAGATTTGCTCCAAAAGGGAGCAAATAGATGGGTTATCGCGTGAGATTTGCTCCAAAAGGGAGCAAATAGATGGGTTATCGCGTGAGATTTGCTCCAAAAGGGAGCAAATAGATGGGTTATCGCGTGAGATTTGCTCCAAAAGGGAGCAAATAGATGGGTTATCGCGTGAGATTTGCTCCAAAAGGGAGCAAATAGACGTGTTATCGTGTGAGATCCCACCGTTTTCAGGAAAATAGAGGTGTTATCGCGTCAAACCCCTCCGTTTTTAGTGTCGGTAGTACTCAGAACTTTTTTAGTGTCGGTAGTACTCAGAACTTTTTAGTGTCGGTAGTACTCAGAATGTTTTAGTGTCGGTAGTACTCAGAATGTTTTAGTGTCGGTAGTACTCAGAATTTTTTAGTGTCGGTAGTACTCAGAACTTTTTAGTGTCGGTAGTACTCAGATCTTTTTAGTGTCGGTAGTACTCAGAACTTTTTAGGGTCGGTAGTACTCAGAACTTTTTAGTGTCGGTAGTACTCAGAACTTTTTAGTGTCGGTAGTACTCAGAACTTTTTAGTGTCGGTAGTACCAGAACTTTTTAGTGTCGGTAGTACTCAGAACTTTTTAGTGTCGATAGTACTCAGAACTTTTTTAGTGTCGGTAGTACTCAGAACTTTTTAGGGTCGGTAGTACTCAGAACTTTTTAGTGTCGATAGTACTCAGAACTTTTTTAGTGTCGGTAGTACTCAGAACTTTTTAGTGTCGGTAGTACTCAGAACTTTTTAGTGTCGGTAGTACTCAGAACTTTTTAGTGTCGATAGTACTCAAAACTTTTTTAGTGTCGGTAGTACTCAGAACTTTTTAGTGTCGGTAGTACTCAGAACTTTTTAGTGCCGGTAGTACTCAGATCTTTTTAGTGTCGGTAGTACTCAGAATTTTTTAGTGTCGGTAGTACTCAGAACTGTTTAGTGTCGGTAGTACTCAGAACTTTTTAGTGTCGGTAGTACTCAGAACGTTTTAGTGTCGGTAGTACTCAGAACTTTTTAGTGTCGGTAGTACTCAGAACTTTTTAGTGTCGGTAGTACTCAGAATTTTTTGTGTCGGTAGTACTCAGAACTTTTTAGTGTCGGTAGTACTCATAACTTTTTAGTGTCGGTAGTACTCATAACTTTTTAGTGTCGATAGTACTCAGAACTTTTTAGTGTCGGTAGTACTCAGAACTTTTTAGTGTCGGTAGTACTGACAACTTTTTAGTGTCGGTAGTACTCAGAACTTTTTAGTGTCGGTAGTACTCAGAACTTTTTAGTGTCGGTAGTACTCAGAACTTTTTAGTGTCGGTAGTATTCAGAACTTTTTAGTGTCGGTAGTACTCAGAACTTTTTAGTGTCGGTAGTACTCAGAATGTTTTAGTGTCGGTAGTACTCAGAATGTTTTAGTGTCGGTAGTACTCAGAACTTTTTAGTGTCGGTAGTACTCAGAACTTTTTAGTGTCGGTAGTACTCAGATCTTTTTAGTGTCGGTAGTACTCAGAACTTTTTAGTGTCGATAGTACTCAGAACTTTTTAGTGTCGGTAGTACTAAGAACTTTTTAGTGTCGGTAGTACTCAGAACTTTTTAGTGTCGGTAGTATTCAGAACTTTTTAGTGTCGGTAGTACTCAGAACTTTTTAGTGTCGGTAGTACTCAGAACTTTTTATTGTCGGTAGTTCTCAGAACTTTTTAGTGTCGGTAGTACTCAGAACTTTTTAGTGTCGGTAGTACTCAGAACTTTTTTGTGTCGGTAGTACTCAGAACTTTTTAGTGTCGGTAGTACTCAGAACTTTTTAGTGTTCTCGTTTACCCGTTTTGTATCTCTCCCATGTTAAAAATCCCTATCTTTAACCCGGCCGTCGTATTTGTCCGTCCTTGGTGCAACGCGGTGTCAAAACCCTATCTCTTAACATGGGCTTTGCACCGGGGAACGGAAGGTATACGCTGTACCCCTCTTATATTACTACTGCGGTCGATCTGGCTTTCTTTAGTCACTACATGGTCTCGAACCATGCGTCAGCTCTGAGAACAATATGATTTTGCATGATCATTGCCTCAAAGCTGGTTGTTTTCGCATCACCGAGGACGCTGGCGTTGGTGCGGCGGTTTTCTCACCGAATGCAAAGAATCTCCCTGAGGAATCGTTGACAGATTTTCTCCCTAGTCTTCAGATGACAACGATATGTGACTCAAGCTTCTCAATCGTAGAGTAGAGTGATTTGCTCCAAAAGGGAGCAAATAGATGGGTTATCGCGTGAGATTTGCTCCAAAAGGAAGCAAATAGATGGGTTATCGCGTGAGATTTGCTCCAAAAGGGAGCAAATAGATGGGTTATCGCGTGAGATTTGCTCCAAAAGGGAGCAAATAGATGGGTTATCGCGTGAGATTTGCTCCAAAAGGGAGCAAATAGACGTGTTATCGTGTGAGATCCCACCGTTTTCAGGAAAATAGAGGTGTTATCGCGTCAAACCCCTCCGTTTTTAGTGTCGGTAGTACTCAGAACTTTTTTAGTGTCGGTAGTACTCAGAACTTTTTAGTGTCGGTAGTACTCAGAATGTTTTAGTGTCGGTAGTACTCAGAATGTTTTAGTGTCGGTAGTACTCAGAATTTTTTAGTGTCGGTAGTACTCAGAACTTTTTAGTGTCGGTAGTACTCAGATCTTTTTAGTGTCGGTAGTACTCAGAACTTTTTAGGGTCGGTAGTACTCAGAACTTTTTAGTGTCGGTAGTACTCAGAACTTTTTAGTGTCGGTAGTACTCAGAACTTTTTAGTGTCGGTAGTACTCAGAACTTTTTAGTGTCGGTAGTACTCAGAACTTTTTAGTGTCGATAGTACTCAGAACTTTTTTAGTGTCGGTAGTACTCAGAACTTTTTAGGGTCGGTAGTACTCAGAACTTTTTAGTGTCGATAGTACTCAGAACTTTTTTAGTGTCGGTAGTACTCAGAACTTTTTAGTGTCGGTAGTACTCAGAACTTTTTAGTGTCGGTAGTACTCAGAACTTTTTAGTGTCGATAGTACTCAAAACTTTTTTAGTGTCGGTAGTACTCAGAACTTTTTAGTGTCGGTAGTACTCAGAACTTTTTAGTGCCGGTAGTACTCAGATCTTTTTAGTGTCGGTAGTACTCAGAATTTTTTAGTGTCGGTAGTACTCAGAACTGTTTAGTGTCGGTAGTACTCAGAACTTTTTAGTGTCGGTAGTACTCAGAACGTTTTAGTGTCGGTAGTACTCAGAACTTTTTAGTGTCGGTAGTACTCAGAACTTTTTAGTGTCGGTAGTACTCAGAATTTTTTGTGTCGGTAGTACTCAGAACTTTTTAGTGTCGGTAGTACTCATAACTTTTTAGTGTCGGTAGTACTCATAACTTTTTAGTGTCGATAGTACTCAGAACTTTTTAGTGTCGGTAGTACTCAGAACTTTTTAGTGTCGGTAGTACTGACAACTTTTTAGTGTCGGTAGTACTCATAACTTTTAGTGTATGGTAGTACTCAGAACTTTTTAGTGTCGGTAGTACTCAGAACTTTTTAGTGTCGGTAGTACTCAGAACTTTTTAGTGTCGGTAGTACTCAGAACTTTTTAGTGTCGGTAGTACTCAGAACTTTTTAGTGTCGGTAGTACTCAGAACTTTTTAGTGTCGGTAGTACTCAGAACTTTTTAGTGTCGGTAGTACTCAGAATGTTTTAGTGTCGGTAGTACTCAGAATGTTTTAGTGTCGGTAGTACTCAGAACTTTTTAGTGTCGGTAGTACTCAGAACTTTTTAGTGTCGGTAGTACTCAGATCTTTTTAGTGTCGGTTGTAGTCAGAACTTTTTAGTGTCGGTAGTACTCAGAACTTTTTAGTGTCGGTAGTACTCAGAACTTTTTAGTGTCGGTAGTACTAAGAACTTTTTAGTGTCGGTAGTACTCAGAACTTTTTAGTGTCGGTAGTATTCAGAACTTTTTAGTGTCGGTAGTACTCAGAACTTTTTAGTGTCGGTAGTACTCAGAACTTTTTATTGTCGGTAGTTCTCAGAACTTTTTAGTGTCGGTAGTACTCAGAACTTTTTAGTGTCGGTAGTACTCAGAACTTTTTAGTGTCGGTAGTACTCAGAACTTTTTTGTGTCGGTAGTACTCAGAACTTTTTAGTGTCGGTAGTACTCAGAACTTTTTAGTGTTCTCGTTTACCCGTTTTGTATCTCTCCCATGTTAAAAATCCCTATCTTTAACCCGGCCGTCGTATTTGTCCGTCCTTGGTGCAACGCGGTGTCAAAACCCTATCTCTTAACATGGGCTTTGCACCGGGGAACGGAAGGTATACGCTGTACCCCTCTTATATTACTACTGCGGTCGATCTGGCTTTCTTTAGTCACTACATGGTCTCGAACCATGCGTCAGCTCTGAGAACAATATGATTTTGCATGATCATTGCCTCAAAGCTGGTTGTTTTCGCATCACCGAGGACGCTGGCGTTGGTGCGGCGGTTTTCTCACCGAATGCAAAGAATCTCCCTGAGGAATCGTTGACAGATTTTCTCCCTAGTCTTCAGATGACAACGATATGTGACTCAAGCTTCTCAATCGTAGAGTAGAGTGATAACACAAAAGGCTTTGGAGATTAACATGTTAGTCATTTTCTTGAGGCTGTGGCCATCGAAGACTTGGAATTTTTTTTTTGATACTTAGGTGCATGTTGGTCGTTTCACAAAAAGTCCACAATGCAAAGTTAAATGAAGATTTGTAATCGTGGTATCACTCTGGAGTCTGCTATTAATGCAAAATCTGATACATCACAGACCTATTTTCAGCTCAGGGCTTGATACTTCAGCTGGCTGTCCCCAGCACACCAACATAATTTATTGGTTTGGGCTGTGCTAATGCTAAGGACGCTATCACCAGGATCACTCAAGTGATACCATGATAAATGTGCATTTGAAAGCCGATGCCATGTGTATCGCAGGCAGGCAGGCAGGCAGGCTGGCAGGCAGGCAGGCAGGCAGGCAGGCAGGCAGGCAGGCAGGCAGGCAGGCAGGCAGGCAGGCAGGCAGGCAGGCAGGCAGGCAGGCAGGCAGGCAGGCAGGCAGGCAGGCAGGCAGGCAGGCAGGCAGGCAGGCAGACAGCCAGGCAGCCAGGCAGGCGTGACGACCGTTCGACCGACCGACGACCCGACCGACCGACCGACCGACCGACCGACCGACCGACCGACCGACCGACTGACGGACAGACATGCTACGCGTTAAATTATCGAGAAACGAGAACAAATATAAATTACGCGTTGTAGGAAGAACACATAGTCGTATTTTGGATTTACAAATCTGGTCAATTTCGTTCACTACACGTAATAGTAATACATTAGCCCAATTCACAACTCTCAATAATTGGGTACCTGGCTACATCCATCGTTGACAATGTGTGAGAAACAAGCATTCGTACAGCAATTGCAGCGGCGCTGAATACCTCTCATATGATTTAAGAATATAGCTCAATGAATACGTACGCTACAGGGGTGAGGTGTAAAAGGCTTGACGGTCTAACGACTCGATACTTAGCCATACAAACACACACTCTCTGTGTCATTCACTGTCTACAGTTGCGTACTCACTGTCATACCTAGGCGATCACAACAAAGAGGTGCGACATAATTGCGCTAAGGGAATCTTCTAAAGCATCGATGTTTCAAACTGAACGAAATTAGTATCGTCTTAATGTATCGTTTTCCTAGTTATCGATAGAATGTAAAAGAGGAGAAAACGTGTTTTCCACAGACACCAAACAAACGGTACCACTTTAATCGTTATAATAGTATAGCAGTTAACTTGGCATATATTAACTTCTGAAAAACAATGCTCCAACACGTTTCACCAGAGAGACCTATATTTTAAGACATAACATTTTCATTTTTACAGAGTGTTTTGGTCAGGTATATCTGCAGAACATGTAGCTTAATTAAGAGCTTTATACTAGCAGTTACAATCCAAAAACAACCAAATTGATATATTACAATGAGACTCGAATCGTGGCAGAGAGACGTATTAGATCTCCGCAAAATTATCCCAGACGCCTCCTTGTTTAACTATAATGTAGGGTCGGGGGTTTTCCGAGAGGAAGATCAGACAAACACAATCTAGGGCAGTGCTATGTTCTAGACTAGCATTGGTGATTCAAGTATTAGGTGAAGCAATACAGCAACATGTTTCATGTCCCAGCCCGCTTCCATTTTGGCCGCCGCCATCTTTTTATTATTTACCGAACTATTGAAAAGAATGGTTATATAACACAGGGTTTTCGATTCTAATGTAAAAATCATAGTCTACAATTTGCCGTGCGCACAATTATATAATTATATTTTAATTCTTGCTATCCTTTTCTCAACCCGGAAGCCATACAGCATCGACTGTAATCAGCTACGAAAACAACGCTTTTTAATACGCTACCTCTGGGGCAATTATTATTAAGTAGTAAATAGTATTTTAGAAGGCCAGACGAGAAACAGGTTTCTGTTTAACTTGACCTTACTTGGTTGGCTTTGCGAATGTCCAGTCACGTAGAGTGTCCGAACCTCTGCGGAAGGCCTCGAGAAAGAGGGCGAACGAGGCGCTGTTATAGTACTGGGCCTGGCGGCCCGTATGGAGGATGACGTCGAGAGACCCTCCCTGGTCGGCGTCACAGAACTATGGAGCAACATAGCAGATGTTGTTGTCATGCAATGTTCAACATAAACAGCAGCAATTATTCCTTCAGCGATAGCAGCAGCAGCATCAGCGTCGTTGTCATCTTCGTCGTCGTCCTATCGTCATAATTATCATACAAACATTGTCAATATCATCACTGTGGTCACCATTACCATAACAATCGTCAATCACCAATCATCGGTTATGGTTCATCGTTCATATAAACATTGTCATCATCATCACTGTGGTCACCATTACCATAGCAATCGTCAATCACCAATCATCGTATATGGTTCATCGTTCACATAAACATTGTCATCATCATCACTGTGGTCACCATTACCATAGCAATCGTCAATCACCAATCATCGTTTATGGTGCATCGTTCATATAAACATTGTCATCATCATCACTGTGGTCACCATTACCATAGCAATAGTCAATCACCAATCGTCGTTTATGGTGCGTCGTTCATATACACATTGTCATCATCATCACTGTGATCACCATTACCATAGCAATCGTCAATCACCAATCGTCGTTTATGGTTTATCGTTCACATAAACATTGTCATCATCATCAATCATAGCAATCGTCAATCACCAATCGTCGTTTCTGGGTCATCATTTATCGTTCATCGTTCATCGTTCATCGTTCACCGTTCATAAAGTAGAAGTCATCAATCATCGTTGATCAATATCATTATGATTTAACCTCGTCGTCGTTGTTGGCACATACTCCATCTTCGCAATCAGTGGCATTCATCATCATCATCAGTATCACCATCATTATTATCATCGTCGCTAGCATCGACGCCATCATCGCCACTAACAGCACACAGGCACACCTGCACTACCGCACAAGCAAAGTTATACAACGCTTGTGTTTAAACGTTCTATCGACATTAAATAAAGATACAGGAAGTAACTTTAAAAAAAATATTATACAAAAACTATAATTATAAATAGAAAATGTAAGCAAGATGAAACATTAAATAATAATAATAAAGACAGACCAATTGACTTCATCAGTATATTTTTGAGGTTGTGGCGTTGGGTTTTGGTTCCTGTTGACCAGTGTTATATATTTCTTAAACAATTGTTTTACTTTACTTTTTAGATGTTTCTTACAGAACCTGTTATGACATTGCATTTTACCGAAACACAACTAATAGGTGACTATGCTTGCCCCGTTTTTCCTCTTTTCAGATGATCATGACACGCCACTGACCTTCACACATGTCACACGCCCATCCAACATGGCGTCATCCTCGAAAGCGAGGTTGTTGTGACGTAATCGCAAACAGAAGACACGGCCGGCTCTGAAGAATTCGTGTTCGGGAAACTTCGGATTGCTGACGACTTTGGCAAATCCGAGTCCACCTACTGGCCGTGGACAACATGAGTGCCCGTTCTGCACAAGAGCGTTGCTTCGTACAAGACTCTTGAGTTTGTCACCGAGAGCACTGAAGAGGCCGCCACCGCTGCCATCACAGCCCACTGCATCCTGGGAAATCACAATATGGTTTATATGAAGAGCTGCTATCCGTGTTGGGTAAAGAACTCTTTAATAACTTGGTGTGCAAGTGTGTGTCTTTAACACAGTTCCTCAGTCACTGGTGGTGGGACATTGGGGATAGCATTCGTTATATGTCAAATTAAAGATTTTGTCTGATAGATAACTTATACCAGGAGCAGAATCAACATTAACATTAGTTAAATACGCAAAAAGAAATGTAAAAAGGTAAGTTTTTTATATAGCGCAATATCCAGTTCTCAGCCTTCAGGACTCCCCAAATCGCTTTACAATTTACTCACCGGCAGACCTGTTCAATCGACCATCTCGATTGCTCTGGGAAGCAAAACACACGTTAATATTTAATTATTTATAAATTAATCATTCATTATTCGGGCCGTCGATTCGACTCAGATTCGAGAAATCAAGGGAATGCATGGCGAATTCTATTGGCTAACAGGCTGAGATTATATGCTTTTTGTTTTTATGTTTCGCATGACTAAAATGCATCGAATCTCCCAACTTATTTACAAGAAATTGCATCTTAAATATTTAATAGTGCATGTAATGTTTTAATTGTAATTGTGATTGTCGCAGTGTAGTTACCGTTAGAAATGGTACTAAGTGGAATTTGAAAATACACGAACAAAAACGAACTGTTTACAGATTCAGTGATGTCATCTTTATCTGATTTAGCGACGATTGTTTCACGGTCGAACAATGAAATATGGAGAATTATTAGTGATATTTCATCTCCTCGTTATATATTATAAGAAGGCGAAACTTACTATCATCGAACTTATGTATGCATGTAAGTATGTGTGTATATTTGCGGGAATGTCATCGTTTCCCTCATAGACGGCTTGAACCTCAAGTGCCAAACATTCAATAAATAACTATGACCCCACGAATGGGACGCATTACCTATACCTTAATAAAATACCCCATGTATGTCAAGATTCTCACCTTGTATGGAGTAAATCAGTTGTTCTGACCGTAAAACGTAATGCGCGCGAAAAACAACCTAAAAATCGCATGAACTACGCTCGCGCGGCAAATATTTTAGGAAAACGTCCCCTGCGTCATGGTCTTGGCAACATGAAGTAGACTCTGACACAATAGAGCTTATGTCTACTCTCATTCTAATAGTATAGTGATAGGAATTATATTTGACAATTATACACTATCACGACTAGGGCCTATCGGTGAACGTGTACTTTAGTTCTCTCGGACCTTTATCATTTTGATCATATAACGCGTATTTGTGAGCGTGTTACGGTGTTTATGCAACGGTGCTGTTTTTTTATAACATGTGATAATATTGCTAATACGACTGCCTCCAACCAAGGCATCCCGTCATGGGACGGGCATTTATGGGAAACAGAAATAAATCCCCATATTAGCGGGACTAATTTCTTACACTTCCCTGTTATGGAAACAATGTTGGACTGCCTATGGTGACCTTAATTACCAGGTGACCGTAAAGCAAGGTTCGACTGTATATTAAAAAATACACAATGTAGCGACGAAAACGATAATGCGTTCTGGAACACACGATGACTGTTGTTCGATAGAGATTTTGGCATGCCAACACATCAGCGAACAGTTTAAATAACAGTTTCCAATATCATTTTACACCGTACAAACAATGCAAGCGCCCAGCGCCGTCACATCGATTTCTACGCCGTTGCTGTGAAAAGGATTATTTCATTGCAATGGGTTGCCAACTGGAGGTTTAATATATGACAGCACTAGAAAGCATATCTGTGAATCGACACGATGTATGTGAATTACAATTGTCACGTTGAATATTGATACGCTAACATTGGGACATCGTAACGGTACATCCTCCAAGGCGCCGGGGTCCACCCGCCTTTTTCTTGTTCACTCGCATCTTCCAACCATTGGTTTCTGTTCTACGTATTGGCTATGTGGTAACACAACAGGAGCTAGGTAGAGTTATCTACGTATTGGCTATGTGGTAACACAACAGGAGCTATGTAGAGTTATCTACGTATTGGCTATGTGGTAAAACAACAGGAGCTAGGTAGAGTTATCTACGTATTGGCTATGTGGTAACACAACCGGAGCTATGTAGAGTTATCTACGTATTGGCTATGTGGTAACACAACAGGAGCTATGTAGAGTTATCTGCGTATTGGCTATGTGGTAACACAACAGGAGCAATGTAGAGTTATCTACGTATTGGCTATGTGGTAACACACCAGGAGCTAGGTAGAGTTATCTACGTATTGGCTATGTGGTAACACAACAGGAGCTATGTAGAGTCATCTACGTATTGGCTATGTGGTAACACACCAGGAGCTAGGTAGAGTTATCTAAGTATTGGCTATGTGGTAACACAACAGGAGCTATGTAGAGTTATCTATGTATTGGCCATGTGATAACACAACAGGAGATAGGTAGAGTTATCTACGTTTTGGCTACGTGGTAACACAACAGGAGCTAGGTAGAGTTATCTAGGTATTGGCTATGTGGTAACACAACAGGAGCTAGGTAGAGTTATCTACGTACTTATTTACAATATGCTGTGATTTCCTAGAGAGCGTTTCTCCTACTGGAGTGACGATCAACTACAAACTACCACTACAAAAGAAGCCAAAAGGTAAGTTCTTAGATAGCGCAGTATCCAGTCTACGGGACCGCTCAATGCGCTTTACATTTAACACCCTGGTAAACCTGTTCAATCGAATCTCGATTTCTATGGGAAGCATCCAGTCACGCAGCGATTAATGCGCAAATAGTATTCGTACACAAATATCCACCATTGCCTATAGCCAGGTACTCATTCATACAGCTGAGTGAACTGGAGCAACGTTTAGTGAACGAACTTGGCCAAGGCCCGACACCGCGGCACATGATTCGAACCCTGGTTCACTCGGTCGAGAAGCTCTAATCACTGCACTACGGCGCTACACAAATCAACATGCTCCACGGGTGGTTGCAAACTAGTGTAGGTATATATAAATGGGTATGCAGCATCATTGTATACATACAAACATCTATGTGTAGCATGTAAAAAGATAACGGTTAGGGAAGAGCACGTATTATCGTCGTAATATTTATGTAGAAATGGATGTAAAGTACACATAGTAGTGTGCATTAAATTACAGGTCATGGCCACCGAGGTGTCACAGTGTGGGAATGGAGTGCACGAAGAAAATATACCTGGCAGTGCCTGCAGTGTACCTGCAAGTGATATTGTCAAAATGTCGGCAAGCGACGAACGTAAGTAGTGAGAGAGGCCATCTTCCACGGGACCACTGCCAACCCCCCCCCCCCCCCCGGCTGCTCATCGAGATGGCCTCTCTCACTATTAACGTAGAATCGTTACACTGTTTATTGAAGTGGGCGCTGAATAATTTATTATTGAATTTGTCAATGCGGCAAACATGAATGATGTTGAAAAAAGTTCTCAAGTTGCATATTAATTTGGCCATAGCATATGTTGACGCAACTAGATACAAGACATCGGACCACGAATGTGGCGCGCTGTGGAAACAGGAAAGGAAACCACTCAAATAAACAGCTGTTATGTTAGTCCTGGAAGTGTTGTTGAAGTTCAATGTCATAAGTGAGAAGGCACTATTAATCGGGCCCTTTATTATGCTTTTCCACACACGTATGTAATAATAATAATAATGGTGATTATATAATAATAATAATAGTAATAGTGATTACATAATAATACTAATAACAATGGCGATTATATAATAATAATAATAATGGCGATGATATAATAAAATAGTAACCATTATTATTATTATATATTCATCTCTTTTTCCATTATTATTTTCGTTATTGTTATCATTATTATTCCATCAATCTGGAACTGTAACTGCTTGCGTTTCACCCAGATATCTTCCCCCGTCCAGGCACGGAACAGTTCGTCGGCTCTGTTCACCCAGTGGTTCTCATCAGCGTCTATCACCTGACGTAGTAGGTCTCTGTCGCCCATGGCGGCGGCGGAGGAGGATGGCGTATGCCACGGTGGCAGTACAGCTGTCACGGCCTACACCTCCCTACCATCCTACACAGATCGCTGTCTCACTTTTGCTCAGAGCGCCACGCGTTACAGCAGCAGTCGTAGCCAATAGCCGGATAAAACGGCGGCTGTCAATTATGACAGTACCGTGGTTTACTTACGTCGCCTCGCCTGTTTACTGTTTGAGTAGCATCGACTAAAGTGGGGCTTCACGCGTGACCGCGCACAGCGATGTAGCGGCGGTGCTTGCTTGCTCGTACAGGCACTCAGACAAGCTCCAGCGAAGGTGTTTGTTGAGTGAGCTGTGGACTGTCAACTTGGCAGAAGCACGCGACGGCTGCAGAGAGGTTTGCTTAGCAGGTACTGGAAATACAGGTAGAAGGAGAGTTTTTGATTAATTTGATGATGGTGGCGTTGTGTGTGTGTGTGTGTGTGTGTGTGTGTGTGTGTGTGTGTGTGTGTGTGTGTGTGTGTGTTTGTGCGTGCGTGCGTGTATGTGTGTATGTGTGTGTGTGTGTGTGTTTGTGCGTGCGTGCGTGCGTGCATGCGTGTGTGTGTGTGTGTGTGTGTGTGTGTGTGTGTGTGTGTGTGTGTGTGTGTGTGTGTGTGTGTGTGTGTGTGTGTGTGTGTGTGTGTGTGTGTGTGTGTGTGTGTGTGTGTGTGTGTGTGTGTGTGTGTGCGGCTCTGTGTACGAGATTGCGCACGCGCGTGCCTGTGTGTGCGTGTACGCGTGTCAGCGATTAACGTACACTAGAGGTTCCGTGGATGCGGGTGTGTCTTTGCATGTATGCATGTATTCCTGTATGTGTAAGAATGTAGTCACATATGTGTATTTGTGTGTGTGCGCGCGTTTGTACGATTGTGTATGCATGGAATCATGTAATCATGGAATACGCAATACGTAAGCACACGCAAGCTCATGAATGGACTCATGCGCACACACGCACGCACGCGCACGAACAAACACACACACACACACGCATACACGCACACACAATACTATAATATAGCCGGCCTCACCTTGATGCAACGTCAGTAGGCGCCCCACACAGGTAGTTGCTTTGGGTTGGAGCAAGGTCACTTCTGCCGCAAACGACTCGCCGAGGCGAAATGACGTAATGTCTATAAATGGCAACAGGTTGCGACATTGGCATGCATTGATTTGTCACGTGATCATGATTTAACATTGAATGTGAATAATACACTCTGCGCCAGCCGGTGTCGGCTGGTACGTAGCCAATGTTCTCACGTAGCATAGTAAAAACCTTGCAGACATGCCTGCAACACCATCTCATGTCGTGCGTATTTTGTGCATTCGAATTTAGTATGTTTCTATATATATATATATATATATATATATATATCGCGTTTTGACAAAACAAATTTTTGGCAATCGGGCGACGCCGGTTCAATCCCCACACCAAACCATTGATTTTCTTTATACTTTTGTTTGTTTATGTTTTCATTTTATATACCATGATGCACGGTTTGTAAATAATTTTGTAGTAATTATTTATTCGCCACAAAAATGAAAATATGGTAATTATATATAACGATGTTTCTAAATTGTATTTATCCATACAGATCACCATTTGTTTTCATATATATAATTACAATATATTACCGTACAATATATATATATATATATACAGTTAATAAATTATGTATCCATTACATTATATTTGTTTGGATAAATACAATTTAGAAACATCGTTATATAGTTCACATGTTAAAATTTTTGTAATAAAAAATAAAATGTGGAATTTATAATTTATTGAATTTTTTATTTTGTTTGGCTTGGTGGACAAGGAAATATATAGCAGGAAGTAATATAATATGAATTCAAACCGTAGATTTTTTATTCCCTTCAAACCTAGGTACACAGACAGGATCTCGTTTGCATGACAAACTGTGGCGCCACATCACGCAGACCGAAAGTCGTGACACATTTAGTGTTTCGTTACTGCCATTGGTTACGGTCCAAACAAGCGATACCGACGTGCGAGCAAATCGTCCAGCATCAGTTTGGTCCGGGGTTTCCCCGTCATAAACGGTAGGTAAGCATATATTATTGCATATTAGACTTACTCAAAAACCCAGTTTACATGGGTGAAAATATAGTAAACTACTATGCATTTCATGACACCATTGAAGTTAATGGTATTTCTGTTCAGTCATGTCAATATTCAGTTAATCAGGGGTATTGGATTCTGGTGTGCGATGACCCAAATATGATTGCCAATAGCCAATGGCAATTGCACTTGCATGTGATGGACGCCTGGAAGCGTAGGCAATGCCATTTTTAGCACATGCCAACGGTAGTCTGTCTAAAATCTGTATTGCTACTATCATGTAAACAAACAGTGAACGGTCGTCCAGGAATTTGACACATTAATGTCCATGTTTCGTGATAGTCGACCATTTATATATATACACACACACACACACACACACACACACACACACACACACACACACACACACACACACACACACACACACACACACACACACACACACACACACACACACACACACACACACACACACACACACACACATATATATATTATCACGAAATATGGACACATTTGTCTTATTTCTTTAAATGTCCCGCCATTCTAAAACAATTCAAGGGATACGCACATCTGATGTGATGTGTAATAAATGTGGGCAAACAATACGTAAAAATGTTTGCGCTAGCATGAATGACTAATTGTTGAGAATTACTTTTGTGTAAATACTATTTCAACGACACCACGCAAAATGCAACTTTCCGTGTGCATTAAACGGACAAAAAAAACATGCTTTATTATAATATTAAATATTAGATGCAATTAAAATAGACTACACGTGTATGCATCAATATGTTTTGTGTAACTCCAGTCAAATTTTCCTCAGATCACCTTTCTAAAAAAACATGAAAATGGTCAGAAAATGCGATATCACGGGAAAGCTTTTAAATGGCAAATACCTCAGTCACATATATACATTAGTAATATATGTTTGACATACATATTGCTTTTAGGTTAGTTTACACATGATCAAAAAGAAATGCGCCCCACTACAAACCTGGATGAGATACACCGACTTAACTTAACTTGTAGTGTGGTGCGAAAAGCACATGTCTGTGTGACGCGTCTAGTGCTGTAGTGCAGTAAGTAGTTTGTAGTGCATGCTCTTCATACTATTCGCTTTCAGCTACAGCCACCAGTTAACTTCCTTAATGGGAGTGAAAAGAGAGCCAAGTGCTTAAGTCTTCTCAGCTGGTACGTAGCCTCTCCAAAGACAAGACCCCAGCATAACCGCCTTGTGGTACACTACGGATACTGGGTACCTTGCGGCCCCAGGCTAATGTACTGGGCATCTGGGAGCAGGCTGGATCCCTTAGGTGCAGTGTGCTGGACCCACCTCTGTGTGGACACGTCCCGACGCTCACTAATCCAGCTTCCAGCTATGGACAAATAGCAATGGGTAGACCACGTTCATAAGCCTTGGTAGGCGAGTGGTCTAGGAGAAGGATACTCCGAAGTAACACCATGGTCACAAGAGTGGCGCCCACCCCAGCTAGAGCTAAAGAAAAACATTACGGGTTAAACAGCTAGACGGATGTTATACAATAATGCTTGGAGCCGCATTCAACATTCACTGGCAACAGCATTTGACAAACATAGAACTATATAGTGGAATGTGTAAAGTGATAAAATAAGAAGAAGCCGATTGAGATTTGCAGGACACTGCTACAGACATAAGGATGAAATGGCATCTAAGACCATTTTATGGCAACCGACACGTGGAAGAACCAAGGCAGGAAGTCTAGCAGCAACTTACACCGACTGCTTAAAGGAAGATGTGGGTCTAGAGACGGAGGAGCTGAAGACAGCAATGACAGACAGAGGGATCTGGAGACGGATGGTTGACGCCACTAATGTTCGACCCCACTGGTCGACCTGAGAGAGTGAGAGAGTGACTTAACTTGTTAATCGAAACCGCGAATACGATACCTCGCGAAACGCAGTTTGTCTCCACATGAAATAACGCATTGATGTCACCTAACAATAAAACCCTGAGCTTCAGAGAATCACGTGAAAGGCCATTATAAATGTGACATAAATGGGAGTTAAATATAAGTTTAATATTTTAGATACATTATTCGTGAAACTATTTTGAGAAATTATTATGAGCGTGTGCTGTAGATATCGCATTATAATGAATTTGATAATGTTGCGTATAATTTATAGTAGACATTCATGTTAAATGAATACGCTTGATTGGTGCATAACTTTCCGTCTGCCCATGTTGTGTTGCTTATGATAAGCAAATCTTAACTCTGCGTTTCGCGGGGTAACGTTGGCTGTGTGTTTTAATTGCGTGGTATATAAAACCGGTGTCTCATAATATTCCTCCTGTAGACATTTGTTAACATAGATTAATGTCGACATCTTAAGCTAGGATTCCATATGTACTGCATGCGGAATGGGAGACGCCTGTGTTATGCAGGTACTTCTGAGACGTTCCTATTGGATTCCTGTGTGGATACGATTCCATTTTCTGCGACCGCATCCGCGCGAATAAAATACATCTGCATTACATACTTATGGAAGTACTCCTCTTGACTTCCATTACGCGTTTTACATTTGTTTGCCGCTGAACGTATCCCTGTTTTGTTTATGTACGTATGGAATCCTAATTTCAGGTACCAGATTGCTTCAACCAATATTAAATGAACAGCTACTATTGATCAGCGAATTGCACAATTGCGTGTTTATCAATATTACGTTGGATTGAAAAATAAGATGTTGTGTTAGTGTTTTGGTTTTGGAAGCAATATATTACCTTGTTTGTGAAATAATATAGTGTTATTTTATGCGGAAATGAGGAGGGTTTATTTTGAGATAAAAACAATTGTCACGTGCCATGAGTGAAAGTAATGAATTGAATTATTGTACACCTTCGGTCACGAACCCAAACTAAAACATTAATATCTGGTGGCATTAAGTGTGCTCTACTTTCAAGTATGTATACAATATTGACACACATTCTTACCACAAATATGTAACGTACTATATATTTCAGCGTTATATAAAAAAATAGATATATAGCCTTGTAATTAATAAATATATAACCAATTGTGTTTGAGGAAGGCGGTTCTGAAAAGTAACGGGGTAGCGTTAGTATTTTGGTTGTATATGCAATATATTACATTCTTTGTTAGACAATATAGTGTTATTTTATTTTGAAATGAACTGGGATTCTTGCGAGGTAAAAATATTTGTTACGCACCAGATATGTTGATGCCAACATTAGTTATGACTGTAGCGCAGTGATTAGTAGCTATAATAGCCGATTGTTTTTGCGGAAGGTGGTTATGAAAAATAACGGGTAGGATTAGTCTTTTGTTTCTGCAATATATTATAATCTTTTTCTGACACACTAACGGTATTTTATTTGAAATAAACTGGATTCAATGTAAGATAAAACATAATTGTCATGCGCCATGTGTGTATGTAATGCATGGGGCTACTGAACACCTTGGATCATTAAACCAAATTAAAATGTTAACATATCTGAGCCTATTTTGAGCTTTTCATTCAAGTAGGTCTGCAATATTTATATATACATTAACTACAAATACGTAGATTAACTTTCCAAACAGTTTGATACCAACACTAGCTATGTATTCCTGCTACTAGTAGAGTTATTGCCTATTGTGTTTGAGCAGGTGGTTATGAAAACAAAGGGGTTAGGTTTAGCGTGTTGGCTTTGAATACAATATATTACATTCGTTGTCTGATAAACTAATGGTCTTTTACTTGGAAATGAACTGGGATGGTTGCGAGCTAAAAAAACAATTGTTATGCGTCACTTGTGTAAGTAATGATTTGAAATATTGTACACCTTCGGTCACTAAACCAAATGAAAATGTTAACACAATCAGAGCATATGTTGTGTTTTTCTTTCAAGTAGGTCTGCAATATTGGCATTCATATTAACTTTAAATTCTTATTTTATCTTTCCAAGCATTTTGAAATAAAAATTAGCTATGTAGCTTTTCAAATAGTAGATATGTAGTCGATTGTGTTTCAAGACGGTGGTATGAAAAATAAGGGTTAGTGTTTCTGTTCTGTGTACAAAATGTTACATTGCTTGTCAGAAAATCTAGTATTATTTTATTTGGAAATAAACTGGGATTGTTGGGAAATAAAACATAATTGTCATGCACCAGACGGGTAAATAGTGATTTGAACTAATATCCACCCTTAGCGAAACCAAACTAAATTGTTAATATATCTTAGCATACATTGTGTTTTTCTTTCAACTTCGTGTACACTTTTGATGTTTGCATTAATTACCAATATGTATCTCACCATTCGAAACATTTTGATACCAATGCTAACTATAGAACCTTGTAATTAGTTCATATATTGTGGATTATGTTCTTGGGCGACGGTTATGAAAATTGAGGTGGTAGGTATTTTATTTGTGTATGCAATATGTTACATCGTTTGTCAGAAAATCTAATGTTGCTTTATTTGGAAATAAATTTGGAAGTTTTTTAAAATAGTTGTCACGTGCCACGTATGAAAGTAATTGTTTTGAACTATTATACACCAACGGTCACGAAACCTATCTAAATTTTCAATATAATTTGGTATATTTTGCGCTTTCATTTCAATTCTATCTATTGTGTGGATTTATAATTTGATACACATACGTGCCTCGTTTCCCCACACATGCTAATATACAATGTTATCGTGTAGGCCTATAAGTAGTAGATATATAGCCGACTATGTACATGTCGAAAAACCTTCGGGAGCCCTGCCTCCATGTTCACAAAATAGCTTACTACGTAGTAAAAAATCACAAAAGAAAGTGTCATCCGGACTTTTTGTGACTGATAGAGGTCACAGATAAATCCTGGCTCTGGTGACAGCTTGTAACATTTAGGTACCCCAGACATGATTTCTGGAGCCCTTTTGAGATTATGGGCCTAGGCTATATAAAAAACAGAAATTTGAAGGACACTAATCTTTTCAAATTATGAATGCAAATTAAGAAAACCCAATTTAGAATTTAAATGTATCCTTTATCACATAATTTTCTGTAGATTGTTATTTATACTATAGGGAAATGTATATTTCTCTTAAGTCATATTGATCTCGGAACATTGACTTCCAAGTGCAGTACATGACATTTGAGTGAACTGACCATTCATCAGTGTCATCAATGGAGAATTTTGCTCCATTGTCAAGGAAACTATATTACTAGCCAGTGGACATCACCGCTACTGGTAATTCTGTATTGTCGGTACATTGTTATCAAACATGCACACTACTGTGAAGTTGCTTTGGCAAATACAGATGTTTATGTGAGCAGTAGAGCATCCCATTCCTAACGTTGATGGCACTGTTAAATCATGAAAACATCTGCTTGAAGCAATTGACTTTAAGAAGACCTGCAGCTCTCCACCGGACCACTTAATGTAGTGGCTGGTCTTAATGCCTGATGTAATTCGACAATTCTGCTGTGGCAATTTGATTGTTGGTAGCAAGTGATCAATCTGATGGAGCTACCAAACACTTAATACATATATGTCTGTACATATGAATTAACATATGTTACCCCCAACTGGTTGGCTGCAAACTATATATCACGAACAGCATGTTTCAATACGCCACCGACTCCATTACCGTGTCCCTTCCTATGTGAGGTGATGAAAATAAACCATAAAACACCAGAATTTTTTTATGCAGCACTTATGAGAGAGAGAGAGAGAGAGAGAGAGAGAGAGAGAGAGTGAGAGAGAGAGAGAGAGAGAGAGAGAGAGAGAGAGAGAGAGAGAGAGAGAGAGAGAGAGAGAGAGAGAGAGAGAGAGAGAGAGAGAGAGAGAGAGAGAGAGAGAGAGAGAGAGAGAGAGAGAGAGAGAGAGAGAGAGAGAGAGAGAGAGAGAGAGAGAGAGAGAGAGAGAGAGAGAGAGAGAGAGAGAGAGAGAGAAAGAGAGAGAGAGAGACAACATTTTTTGAAATAATAGGCTAACCAAATCTTTCTAAAGTTGTTTCACCTTTGTAAGGTCTTGCTAAGGTTGTTGTAATGTCATCAACTATGCTGTCGGAAACAACGGCCAGTGACGTCAGGTGTTTGGATCTCTTCTCAAGCACTTTGTACGTAAACATATACAGCTATTTGTTGTCTTTATCCCAGTGTACAGGCAGCTCATCATCTTTGAGCCAAACAATATGCGCAGTCTCATCACTTATCACTAAACAATGATGGCTATGTTGAGGTCGAAAGGGTATTTGAAAGAACTGTTCTGCCAGGGAGTAATGTGTAAAGAGCTTTGAGCAATCCCAAAGATTGGATACTGCGCTATATAAGAACTTACCTTTACCTTTTTAGTGGAATCAGTCTGAACAGTATAGCCGAAACTTACCGAAAAGCCACGAAAGACAAAAGGTAGCAGTGACTAAGACGATAAGTCATTTGAACCAAATAAACAGGCAAACACCAACACGACGTGTGTCCGACGGGATGATCGCACGCACGCACGCACGCACGCACGCACACACTCCATTCTTATATGGAACTTAATACAAACGTTGTTTTCACATTTAGCAAAGGAAGTTTTTCACCTATAGCGGGCCTCTGATGTTTCACATATAGCAATGATACTTTTTCACATTTACCGGGCCTACTTTTTACATTTAGTGTAATTGTTTCACATATAGCGGAATTTTCACATTAACGTAGAAATTTTTTAACGTTTAGTGGACCTGTAACTTTTAGTGGAATGTTCACATTTAGTGGTGCCACTTAAAACCGACAGGGACTTTTTGTTCGGATCGACGACGACGCGTTGTCCTGTCCACCACGCCAAAGGCGGGACCACTTGTCGACCGGTAGTTGTCTTGGGTAGTGAAATAACCACTGGCGGCGCTGCAAGAATACTACCCAAGTCAGACACGCAGTGTCTTTTAGGTTTCGTGTACAAAACAGGGATTGTTTACTTATTAGTGTTAGATCAGTTGAATATATTACAACATTCCACGGTCATTTAAAAACGTATCTTTACAACTTTGCTTATCCACCGTAGCTCCCTAGCGCCTTGACCCATCTGTTGACAACCTAAATACTGCATATGGATTTTGAGATTGACCAATCCTTTTGTCTTGGTGCGCCTCTGAGCTTGGTTTCCAAGGATTTAGGCGCAATAGAAGTTATCTTGAAACAGTCACGACCAAACGGACTGTTGAAAGTGGTCAAGATGCTTGATTCATCGTCCAGGTTCACAGACCAGTAGCCATGTCGTGCGTCTTACTTCGAGAAGACTGATGCAACAGCGAGCTTATGGGTTATCTCAACAAAGGTTGGTGTTCTGTAATGCGGTCTCTTGATGGCCTTGTTGAAATCCTTCGGGTCGAGGCACACTCGTAGTCGACCAGCTATACACCAAGCTGGAGACCCTGCCTGGTGGATTGGTGACCTTGGTGATTACACCCAAGTCTACCATGCTGTCGATTTCCATCCTTACTTCATCGCGGAGATGTATTGGACATCGTCTCGGGGACATGCACAACCAGTGTCACGGTAAGGCCGGTCGTGATATGGAAAGTTCCCTCGAAGGTACCGATCCCGTGAAATCTGTCAGGGTATGTCCTGCACAGGTCTTCCTTGTAGTTTATGGGATCGTTCTGGGAGCTTTTAGTGTTGACCTCACAGTTCATGACTACTAAGTTCAGGGCTCTGCAAGACGGCAGGCCGATGATCGCTGGTCCTGGCGTGTCGGCGACATTGAATTCGTTGTCGCATTAGTATTGTCGATGCTCACACGGAATCTCCAGCGTTCCGTACTGGCGGATGAGTTCGCCGTTATATGGTGTCAAGATTGTTGTGTTTTCCGCAGATTCATCTTTGCTGGAAAGCCGTTGGCATCTAACAACTCAGGGTACATCCGGCTGAATGTCAGGAGCAGGAGTATGTTGTCCTGCGCCCCCGTGTCAACCTTGATTTTAAGTGATGCCGGTCTCTCCCGGGTCACATTCCGCAGATTGATTTTTAGGGAAGCGACGACCTCGTTACGTGACTCATCTTTGATGTGGACGGTACCAAAGTGTAGCTGCTCGAAGTGGTCCTCCATGGCTGTGGCTTGGACTTGATGCACAGCTGACGCTTGCCTCGGTTTCGACCTGGATCTACTTCGCCGTTAATTTCGGTAGTGATTGCTGGTTTGTGGTGCCTTCGTGGCATTACATACAGCTTTCCAGTGGTCAGGTCGCTTTACATTTGATGCCGTATGCAGGGCAGTTGTCTTTCCTATACCTATGGTATCCGCCAAAAACTTGCAGTTATCGAGGGACATGTTACGCTGCTTGCCGCGGGATACATGATGGTGATTCGTCGGTCGGTGACGAACGTAGTGAACAACAGACTTGTTGTTGAAAGTGTGCATGTCAGCCAACGTTGCTTCGTGAGTCCGGGCTATGTCCATGGCACTGTCCAGCGTCAGTGTGTGGTCACTTCCTTGTAGTTTCTCTTGTATCTTCGGGTGTTTGATACCAACGATCAATTATTCTATGAAACGCTCATTAGTCTCCCGGTTGTCACGGAACTGGCACTTGTTCGCCTGTAGTTCACATCTAGTCATAAATTCATCAACTGACTCTGATGCTTCCCGTCTGTGCCTTTCTAGGTTAAACCGATTCAGCCGGTAGTTGGTCTTCGGCTGAATAATGTCTGTGAATCGCATCCACAGCGTTGCGACTGTGCGCTGTACCTCAGTCAGTTCCCACGTGTTATATATACGCAGCCCTTCCTGGCCGACCCACAACGGAACATACGTAAACTTTTTTGCTTCCTCTGTATAAGAGGGGTCCTCCAAAGAACAAGTCGCAACATTGGTGAAAGTTTGCGAATTCTAATAGTAAGTCAGCCACTGCCCGGTACATGCGTGGAGGATCAATCCCAGCCAAGGCCGCCATCTTTTTATTTATGTGCAGCTTGCCAAATAGCCAGACGTACAATCAGTATTCCTGCTCGCTGTACTGTGTGAAAACTCTCTATTACAGTTGAGAGACGTGCAGTACGTGTCGCTGCCATCATGTAATGATATTCTGTTCTTCGAACCGATATATATATATGTATATGGATTTATTCACATACGTAAGCTAGAGACAAACCGTGTGTGTAGACAGGCCTTTATTCACACCTCAATAGTCCCCAGGTGTCTCACAGTCGGAAAGGGTGTCACTCCGCTCAGTGGGTGTCACTGCACATAAATAGCATGCATTAATATAACATCCACTACGGTGAATCCCTTCCAAGTTACCTTAACTGAGAGCAGATGTCGATTCTCGTAATCAAGTTAGCCCCGTCAGACAAATGCTTCGAGGAAACTATAACAGTACTACCGAATCGTATTAGTGATGTGATTAGTTGACGTACTGCTTGTTTCAGATACGACCGTCCACTCTGCAGCTCAACGACTTGTAACTCACAACATAACCATGTAAGTTAGAAATGCAAATTTGCAATGTTTTTTTAAACTGGAACATACCATTTTCATTAAAAAAAACATTCACAACAGTACGTTTCTGTTTCCGTTACATCAGAACGTTCCGTCTTGGCCGGTGCCGCCTTTGGCGATCAAGGACAGCATTAGTGAGGTATAATCAGATAATACGATCTTCTGGTATCAACTGTATCGGGAGAGGCTGTGTTTCTTTGAGTAGATGCATTTATACTATATATGTCGGTGGGTTTTAGATGAATAATCGCTAACTCTGAGATGTGGTATTTCTCTCTCGTTTCAGGCTGTCAAAGAAGGCGACGTTCGTCGTTCTCAGTCTTCTGTCTACAATGGTCTCCGTTATTCTTTACTTGGAATCAGATATATTTTACTGGATTCAGTCGCAAAGAGTCAGCTATGTAAAAGGGAGACTTTCACCCCGGATCAATGGAAAACTGAATAATGGAATTACCAAAATACAAAGCGGTTGGAATAAAAAGAACAGTTCATTAATAATGGGTGCCGTGGACAGTGTTAAAACACCGACCGGTAAATCGTTTGACATATATACACAACAATTTGGGGCAACGCAAAAACATAAAGGGAATTTAGTAAACGATAATCGGGTCATTCGCATACTTACGTGGACAAATATATCACTTAAGGTTCCTATTTGGTTTGGTAAGCAAACTGGCGTGTCACACTGCAACACGTTAATACCGTGTGAGTATTCTAACAATCATTCATTGTATAATGTTAGCGATGTCATTCTATTTCACACAAGACTCGCTACTAAAAACAACGCATTCCCATCATTCCGGCTGCCCCATCAACATTGGATAACGTTTTTACGCGAGACTCCTGTTAGAATCCGAAGTGTTAGCGAACCTCACAATTCTTGGTTCAACTGGACGATTGCTTACACGATGAATGCTGACATCGTCAGGCCGTACGGAATATGTCTTCCGAATCGAGAGAAGGTTGAGAAAGATCCGAGCAGCATCACCGACACAATACGACGTGTTTACAAAAACAGAGCTGATTCAATTCCCTGGATAACAGTAAAGGAAATATACCAAGATACTTCGATGAACCATGCCAAGGGTAAGACGAGACTGGTCCTATGGGCTGTTAGCTATTGTAAAACTCCAAGTCGAAGAGAAACATATGTGGAAGAATTGAAACGTCATATCGAAATAGATACACTTGGAAGATGCGGCGATTTTGTGTGCGACAAAAAAGGTTCGTGTATAAAAGATTTGTATAGAAATCATAAATTTTATTTGTCTTTCGAAAATTCTCTTTGTTCTGATTATATCACAGAGAAAGTGTGGTCACGAATGGAAGAAGGAATTGTTCCGATTGTTCTCGGAGGTGCCGACTACAAGCTGTACCTGCCGCCGCATTCCTACATTGATGTCAAAGATTTCTCGTCACCGAAAGCCCTGGCGGCATATCTACAAAAGTTAGACAACAATGACAACCTGTACAACGAGTACTTCGCTTGGAAGCAAAACTACACTTGCCACACAATTATTCCGGGTAATAATTTATTGTGTGACATATGTCGATTCATGAACGAACATTTATACACTGTGAATACCATCCCAGACGTCAACACATTTTGGAGTAAAGAAATGTGTTCATCCAATGAAGAATACTATGGCGGTATGATAGACCTCATTTGACGTTTGTTCGGTGTCTCCAGTATGAACACAGGTATCAGTGATATACTAATCCGATGCAATATGGTGATACTGCGCCATTGGATAAAAGTGATGTAATGTTGAACAATACTCAAGGCTGTATTGCAATCTGAGTAGTCAATCTATTCGCAAAGTCGATTGAGTTACACGTCGTGAATCGACACAGGAGACAGCGTACTGACGCGTGTCAGAAAGAGGACTCAGATTTGCGACTATGTACGAGCAAATGATGGTTTCTAACGATAAAGTGTCTGTTCCACCAAGCGATCAATGTCTCCTTGTGTAAGAGAAGTGGGACTCTGGAATTCTTCAAATAATCATTTAAGAAGTGAGGTGTGAGAGAGTGGGTGAGTGGGTGAGTGGGTGAGTGGGTGAGTGGGTGAGTGGGTGAGTGGGTGAGTGGGTGAGTGGGTGAGTGGGTGAGTGGGTGAGTGGGTGAGTGGGTGAGTGGGTGAGTGAGTGAGTGGGTGAGTGGGTGAGTGGGTGGGTGGGTGAGTGGGTGAGCGGGTAAGCGGGTGTGCGGGTGAGCGGGTGAGCGGGTGAGCGGGTGAGCGGGTGAGCGGGTGAGTGGGTGGTAATAGTACTTGAATCATTCGCATACCATTAAAAATTGTAAGTATTGTTACAGTCGGAGTAACATCAAAACAGTAATTTGCTACCGAGGGAGACGGGTGTTGTAATAAATTACAAAATGTTAAAATTTGTAAAATTGTCGAACGTCATCGCAAAAAATCAATCTTCAACAACACTACCCTCCATTCTTGGGACATCAGGTCTGAAAGTGGGGTGGAGTTGAAGCTGCGGCGCAGCCACCTCAGTAATAATTTCATAAAGACACATATGTTAGCAGTAAAAAACACGTGGCTAGGCTGTCTGTTCAACATCTTACACATTAGGGCCGCAATTAAATTAATAATGGGGGGGGCTGAGCCAGAGTTTCATAGGCACAATCGCGCTGTCTGAACCTAACACGGAAGAAGGCGGGGTTGCGGGTTGTTACTGAATATGATTTTTCGCGGTGACAGTTAACATTTGCTGACCAAAAAGTTTCAACTGCACCCGTGTTCAGACTGAATAAAAATATGTAACTGCACTTAATTTTTCATAATATTATATATAGATCTATTGAAAGTCCATAGAATTATATATAATTATGCAGAATTCTGCAGAGAATTATACAGAATTCGTGATTACATTAAACATTTTAAGACAACAAATTAGATTTTCACGAAATAATTACAAAATTTAAATACTAATAAATTATTAAGGAAACATACGATACTAATACAAATAGACTTTAATTGCGAGGTATTTTAATAATGAATATGAACACTTAAAAATCATAGAATTTGGAGAAATTTCACATTTAAAAAGTACGTCACGTGTAGTTTGATGATTGTATTATTGATGTTATATGCGCACTGTACTAGCTTTTCACAAACTTTCTTAAGTACATAAATAAAATGCACAGTACATGAAATAATTTGATCATTAAACATTTTCGTTTGTCAATTCACACAAAATAGTAACAACGAACGTGGGAGATGCCAGCGTTTGGCTTTGTATTGAGATGGCCTTTGGTGGAATGACTCCGGACCTGCCAACGACCATATACTTGGCCATAAGGGCGGGAGTAACATATGGGCAGTCTGGTAATTTTACAATAAGCTATTGACCGTATTCCTGAATAGCTAGGTGACCGGATTAGTGGGGGTGGTGGCGGTGGCTCGGCATGTCCGCGATCGCGGTTGGTCCCGAGCGCCTCCGGATTGCTTCACTTTCATAATTTTTGACATTGTTTAACCCTCATCAATACAGTTGCCATAACTTACTAATCCGTACACTTGGGGTCCACTTGGACCGCACCCCTAGTTCTTACCTTTCTGATAGTCATGTTACCTTTGTCTCAGAATACATTGATTATGATTATTATGACTCCCTCATGTGATAACAAAAAGGAAATAATGATATTCTGGTATAAAAATATTGTGACATTATTTCAAAATTTTCACGGTTTTTTGGCCACCATCTTGGTGAAACAAAGATAGGGATACTTCCTTTTACATTGACAATGATACTAATTGAAACAAAACATATTAAATCCAGGCGTGCAAGACTTCTTATGATATTTAGTCTCAAAATACGTTCTTCCGGTCTTTAGCCCCCACAGTTCCGCCAGAGACACATGAGCGAAGAGATTAACACCAGCAAGAATCAAAAGATCCAAGAAGGCCTTCAGTTGAATCAGAGACACAGGTGTCCAGGTCTTCTGCTTCTCCGGATGGTCAGCAGTCCACAGTGTCTACACTCGATTGGCTTCCCTGATCGTCTCACGCATAATAATATCCCGGATGTCGTTTGTCAGGAATCGTTGAGGGCTTCAACTCAGCCTTCAGCTTTTGCCCCAACATTATTCCGTATGATATCTGGAGGATCACTCCTATGGATTGCTGGCCCATTCAGATTCCACATTTTGCCATTTCTTGATAGTGGTCTTGGGTGTTCTTGGGTCTGCTAACATGACCTTGTGCCTGCGGGGGATTGGTCTGTTCCTGGATGTCACCATCTACCTCTCCCTCTGCCTCTACCTCTTCCTCTTCTTCTACCTCTACCTCTATTTTCATCACCTACTCTTCTTCTTCCCCTTCCTTCTATGCCTTCCTCAACTCTTGCTCCTTCTTGCCCTGCTGCTACAGCATTATCTTCCTCTTGATCAAGTCTTCTACCATTTGCCTCTAAATTCTGTTAACTTGCAGGAACAGGCTGACCACCTGTAGGAACAGGCTAACCATCCGCTTCTTCGAGATCTAAATCTGGTTCAGACACATGGTCTTCAATTTCGGTGTCAACGTTAGGACCAGCAATATAATAATAATAATAAGATAACTTATATTGCGCCTAAATCCTTGGAAATAAAGCTCAGAGGCGCATCAAAACAAAAGGATTGGTCAATCTTAAAATCCATAAGTAGCATTCCAGTTATCAACAGATGGGTCAAAGCGCTAGGGAGCTACGGTGGATAAGTCATCATCATCATCAATGTCAGAGATGTCAACATATTGTAAAGTCTGGACCCCCTCATGGGCTGCGTGCGTCTTGGGGTCCGACCTCACAGGAGAAGGTGTGTGTGGAGTGAGGTTAGTTCAGGCTCGCCAGAATCGGACGTAACGTACACCCCCGATTCTAGGTGTCTGTATCATTAGTCGATAATTGGCAACGCTAGATTCCAGTTTCATACCGAATTTATTCTCGGATAATATAGAACACTTAACGTACACATCGTCGATATATGAGGTAAGTTCTGCCTTAACTCATCAGCTACGTAAAATCAAGACTCTGGATTTGGCCGTACTACATTCTCGCTTACTCCAGAGCCTCTACGTTTAAAATGTAAAAAGTCTTCCGGTAATTTTGTAATTTTAAGAGAAACAAGTATGGGCAAACAGTCCCATATTAAAGTTGTAATTTAGATTCTATGTGGAGAGTTTCGCCGCCCCTCTCCTCCAGATTCTCCAATCAACCTCCCTTTTAAAACCCTACTTTATTTCCCGGCCAACCTTCTTCACGCATGCGTGTTTATGCATCTGTAGACCACTGCACATGCGTACTTCATTTATTAAGGTTTCCGTCTCTGCAAGGACGTCAGTATAACCTAACCACGTCCTGCCTGTCAATCCGGCAGGGTGGGCGTTTTCTTTCAATCTACAGAATGTGAATTATAGTGTACCCTCTATTGAATTCCTTTGTTCCACACTGCAACTTCCACAAAGCAAAATAAATGATAATCGATCCTTGGTAGAGAATACCGGCTGAATTAATGGTACACACCTGCAGGCTGCGAACCGTCCTGCATACCTTCCTTTACAATTCTGGATTCATGTTGCCCCGCCCCTGATTTATGTTACCAGGGCGCCGAGCTGTGTCAATACTGTTCTTATACAATTTACACATTTCTAATTATCCAGTGCATTCCGAATCTCGGCTGCGTCCACTCTGTTTAGAACTGGCTAACTTGTTTCTAACGATTCCGTTTACACACTGCGTATTGTCCATCTAATTTATATGATGCAGGTGGTTTCTTACATAATGAAGGCTCAGAGTCACTCTAAAAAATCATACGGAGGGCTTGACGTGCGGTATATATTGCCTGTGGTCGTGTCATATTTCAGTCAGAATCCAATCTGAAATAAACAAGATTGGTATAATAGTGCATCGATAAAAATGACATTGAGAGAATATTTTTGAACATTAAAACGACACCGATAATCTTGCGTTCTGCACTCGGTCGGCTTAGAGTCCGTGCGGACCCCAATCTAAAATTGTTTATACAGATCCTATGACTGTACCAAATCAAATAATCTTTGGTCCTGGTGATGACGTGTGTGGAGGTGACAATTAACTAAAAGAGAGAACAAAAATAACTGACTGATCAGAAAATATCACATAAAATATACCCCTGGGTCCGCATGGACCCCTGATATACTGATGAAGGTTAATCACACAACTGCATTTGCCAGTCGCGAAGCACCACATTCCTAACTTAAATTCGAAATACTATTATACACCAAACAAAGTAAGGGATACGTCAGTAATGTTGGTGTAGTTCGCTAGAGGGCAGCACAAACTTAGCTTAGCTAGTGCTTCTTTGAGCAGGCTTTTTTGTGCAAACGTATTTGACCACAAGTTTTGCACCAAAGTATTTGACCAAACATATTTGACCAAACGGCATTCTAGTGAATTATTTGACAACAATCTTGCACAATGAAAGCGTAAATGGATAATCGAAAGACACAATTCGACAATGACAGTGTAAATAGATAATCGAAACTAACAATTCGATAATGTAGCATTGTGGAATTATGGCCCAAATAGGCTAATATCATTCTAGAAAACGGTACCTCAGCGATTGGATTCACTTAACGAAAAATACACAATTTCACGGTAGAGAGAAAGAAAAACATGTGACACAAGTGACGACTAAATTCATTTTTTGGATGATTTAAACAAATGTACATGTTTGATATTAAACCGACTTCAACTATTGTAGCTATTTATAATATTGAAACATTATAAATTTGACACAAAGGAACGGCATTTGCAATAAACTAATGTTTACAAAACAACTTCAAGTTGTCGTCTCTTCCCATGCATACAAATAAGTTTTATATTTTCTACCAAGGATATCCAAACGGAAACAATATAACAAATTCAATATGAGGGGTAGAAGAGGTACAGCTATGCCATGTTATAACATATTTGTGCTCCAGAATTTCTTCATAACAATTAGAAGTATGAACACTACAGATAGTATTTGTGCAAATCAAACGTATGTGTAATTGTATACGTCATCAGCCATCATAACATACTCTGAACACAAACAGGAATGTGTATAATACAATATAAATGGCTGCCTAAGTCACGTTTTCGCATTCGCAAGCTCATTACGGCATCTTTATGATGTATACCATCCCATCGCGAATCGCATCGCGCATCGCATCGCACATCGCATCCAGCATCGCACAGAGCATCGCATCGCCTACCACGCATCGCATCGCGTAACGCATCGTCCATCACACCGCGCATCGCATCGTCCATTGCATCATCCATTGCATCGCCCATCACATCGTACATCGCTTATCGCATCGCCCATCGCATCACGCATCGCGTCATCGCGTCATCGCCCCATGGCGGTGCAGATTTCCATACAAAAACGCAATGCCCCTTGTCGGCCATCATGCATTAGTATGAGTTTTACTGAATATTGACACATTATAAATTTTGAAACAAAGGAAATTTACAATAAATTAAAGTGGAAAATGAGTGTTGTCCAGTTTTCTTTGTAGTCTGAGTATGTTTGTTTCTGTGATCCAGGGTAAATGCGGTTTTGATTTTGTCATGCGGCTAAAGATGAATTGTTCTCTCAGCTTAGTGTAGTTTTGGTGAAATAAGTTCCAATTTGAGTCGATGTCTACATTATCTGGATTTCCGGCAAAGTAGCGTTGAGCAAGAAGGGTAGAGTTTGATATGAGGGCATCCCAGTTACGAGACTTGTAAGTGTACACTTTGTGTGCGGGGGGGGGGGTTTCTTGATGGAATTCATGTTAATGTGAAAGAGAATAGCTTCGTGGTCGCTCATGCCTGTCTCTGTGTTTACGCCGGAGATCAAGACGGGATTTGATATCAGTACAAGGTCAAGGATATTTCCGAAGTCTATTAGCATATTTGTTAAACCCTATTCAGTGACTATTTCAAGTAGTTTGTTTGCGTCTGTGTGTACTGTGTGCAGAGAAAGTCAGAGGATAGGCAGTTTTGCTACTAGCATAAATCTCGTAATTTACTGTTTAACATATTTCAGTTAGTTAATCAACTTTGATTAATTTTTATTGTATGAAAGCATCGTGGTTATATGATGTAAACATATGTGTTGTAAAATTTTAATGGATTATCTCCAATGGCACTTCCCTTGAGGCTCCCAAAACACACTGAGACACTCCAAAAACCTCCAATTACCCCACACTCCGAGACTCCCCCAAACTCACCTTGAGGCTAATCAAATTAATACCTCCATTGACATCCTCCTTGGTGATACCCAAAACCAATATTTAAACTCCGAAAACCTCCAATTAACCCCTCCCAGCAAAACCCCAATTGAAGGTCTGTAAAAACCACTCATTAATCCCCCCTTAGGCTGTGCCAAGAACATTTTCAGACGCTCCAGCCCCCAGCGAAATACTGTGGGATCAACCCACTTAACCCCCATACAAACATATATCAATTGCCTCTAATAAACCAGTAAAAAGCAAGGCGTATCAAAGGATTCATAATGTATGCAGGTACCTAAAAGCAATTCACACGTTCGCTCGAACGCACACACTTACGCTCACGTAAGAAAACGCACGTATTGGCTTGAAAGTAGCTGTATTGGCCCGAGGCCGCAAGCCGTATTGGCCCTATAAATTCGATGAAATGTCCGAACACTCCGCGTGTTCGGCATCCATTTTTTTATGGCTTGACAGACCTTTTGTGAGGTAATAGATCGGTTATGCATAGATCAAGATCAATTACGCAAAATTGATCATCGAACGTTCTTGATAAAGTCGTCCTATTCGGATTGAAATCATCCAAATACTTGGCGTGGAAACGAACTCATTTGATGCGACATGATTGTCGAGACATTATCAAACAAGATATCTGGTTCTGTTATCCTCAATAGCGTCATTCTGCGTTAGTACATGTTCCACGCAATAGGCGGCGCTACTATATTGCTTTATTTTGCAAGGGAGACGACCAAACCCCCCACACGCATGCACACACACGCCACACACACGCCACACGCGACATGCCACACACTCGCACACATGCACACGCCAAACACACGCACACGCACACGCATACGCACACACACACACACACACACACGGATGCACACACGCCACACACACGCATACCCATACACGCCAAATACACGCACACGCATATTCACACGCACACACACGCACGCACACACGCCACACACACGCACTCACGCACACACACGCACTCACGCACACACACACACACACACACACACACACACACACACACACACACACACACACACACACTACATGTTTGGGACTTTTCGAACTTACTTCTGGTCCGTGCAGAATTATTTGCTGTGTACTTCGATGCTTCGCGAGCGCTGTCCTGGAACCCGCAAGGAAAGAGGAAAATAGGTCGACCACGAAATAACAGGCGCAGGTTAACCAATTAGAGAAAATGGCCCAGGACAGGGAACACTGGAGAGAAGTTGTTTGCGGCCTATGCCCCAGTAGGGGTGACATGCATAAGTACGTAACATCGAGGCTTCGTAGGAACTCACTTGAGGAAGTTGTTGCTGGACGTTTGACGAGAATCCAGATTCCCTTCCAACAACTGAAACCTACTGAATGTCACCTAACAGTAAAACCCAGAGCTTCAGATCGACACGTGTATGGAAGACAATTATAACTGTGACTTCTTCTTGGGTTTTGCTTATCCATTTCCGGACGTTACAGCCTTGATGGATTGTCTATAGACAGCTCTTTCGTTTGCCAGTCTCCCCACTCGCCAGACATCGGCTCCCATCCATTTCTCTATGTCCTTCCCCCATTGTCTCCTAGGTCTTCCTCTGCTTCTGCTGCCTTCCACTTTTCCTTCCATTATTAGTCTCTCTAGAGATTGATGCCGTTTCACATGGCCGAAATAACTTAGTTTCTGTTTCTTTACAAAGTTCAATAAAGTCTCGGGTATAACACCCAGCTCATCTGCGATGGATTCGTTGGTTCTGCGTTCAGTCCACGAAACTCGTAATATCTTTCTATAACACTTGTTTTCAAATGCATTTATACGTTTAGTAATGTTCTTATTAAGAGTCCAGGTTTCGCATCCATATGTAGCCGTTGGAAATATGCAGACTCGGATAATTCGTAGTTTCATATCTTTGTTCGTTGCTTTCCACAGCTTATTCATCTCCCTCAACTTTTTACTCGCCATTGCCAACCTCCGCTTGATCTCTTTCGTCCCATCTCCATCCGCTTCTATCAGTGACTCCAGATATTCAAAACATTCCACTCGTTCTATTTCCTCGCCATCTACTGTGACTTCTGATGGTTCTCGACATCCCTTCACATCAATAATCTTAGTCTTCTTTACGTTTAGTTTCAATCCTTTCATCTCGCTGTGCTCTTTAACAGTAGTTATCAGTTTATCCAATCCCTCTTTTGTATCGGATATTAACGCTGTGTCATCGGCATATCTCAATTCATATATCTCCTGTCCATTCAGTCCATTAAAAAACTTGCTTCTCGTGTCAGTCTCGACTTCTCTCATGATATTTTCTGTGTATAGACTGGATAGGTGGGGGGGGACAAAATGCACCCCTGTCTCACTCCCTTGCCGACTGGTAACCAATCTGTGGTACCACACTCTAATTTCACTGCAGACTGCTGTCCAACATATAAATTTTTGATAAGTGATGTAATTTTCTGGTCAAAAATCCCATGCGTATCAAGGTTTTCCAGAGTTATTGATGACTTTGATAACATTATCAAAAGCTTTTGAATAATCTATGAAACAGATCCTAAGGTCATGGTTGAATTCTCTGCATTTTGACTGCAACTGCAGGTTGAAAATGTGATCTCATGTTCCTCTTCCAGTCCAGAAACCAGCTTGTCTTCTGTTGACTTCACATTCTAATTTTGTTGTGATTCTCTTCATTATGATTGTTAGCCTAATTTTGCTCGCATGGCTGATGAGGGATATAGTCCTGTGGTTTGAGCATTCTTGTATGTCAAATTTTTTCGGTATTGGCATAAGGATGGCTCGTTTCCAGTCCATGGGCTATGTTCTACTTCTCCATATTTTCTTGCATAATGGGTGATAGATATCCACGCCTGCTTCTCCACTTGCTCTTATTAGCTCTGCAGTGATGTTATTTGTGCCAGGTAATTTTCCGTCTTTTAGACTTTTTATTGCCCACTCCACCTCTGAACGCAAAGGCTCAAGTTCATTTTCTGGTTCTCTCTCTCTCTCTCTGCCTTCATCCATGTCTACCTCTTCTGTTTCTTCTTTCTTAAACAACATGCTTTCACAATATTGCTTCCATCTTTCAAGTATGTCATCGCTTTCTGTCAGAGTCATTCCCGTTTCATCTTTAATAACGCCAAGTCTAGGTTTGAACGACTATGTCATAGACTTGATTTCCTCGAACATACTGTGACTATCGTTCCTTGTCATACGTAGTTCTATCTTTTCGCATTTCTTCTCTAGACATTTCTTCTTTTCTTCCTTACACATTCGTTTAATCATCTTGCACTTCTCTCTGTATTTCTCATGATAATTCTCACTAATTTCTTTGTTCTTCTTTAACTCTTTCCTTTCGTCAATCATCTGCAGTGTGTCTTTGCTTATGCATGGTTGTTTTTGTCTCCTCTTTTTAGTGAAGTGTTTGTCAGCTGATTCCATAATGATGTTCCTAATTTCTACTGCCAACTCTCATGGTTCCTTCTCGTCAGCCACTGTCTGTAATACTCCGAAACGGTTCATAACCTCTACTCGGTATCCTTCTTTGATATCACTGACGTCATACCTCACTATCTCTTTCCCTCTCTTAATCTTTCGTAATTTTATCGCAATCTTGGCGCTTAGCAATTCATGGTCAGAGCCACAATCGGCTCCCGGTAATGTCTTTGCATTAAACACAGACGTCCTCCATCGTTTGGTATCAGTATAAAGTCGATTTGATTTCTGTTCCGACCATCTGGTGTTGTCCAAGTGTACAGTCTTCTTTGATGTTGTTTGAAGAAAGTATTGGTGATCATCAGTTCATTCTCTATGATAAACTCAACAAGTTTATCTCCTCTCCCATTTCTCTCGCCTAGTCCATATTTCCCGATATTTCCATTTTCTTCTTCGTTTTGACAACTGCCAACTTTTGCATTGAAATCGCCCATCTGTACTACCACATCTCTCCTGTTTACCTCGTCAACTGTTCGTTGCAGTGTATCATAAAACGTTTCTATTACATCGTCGTCTGCAGTGTTCGTTGGTGCATAAATTTGAATACATGTTATATTCGTGGGTTTTGCTCGTATTCGTATGGTAATAATTCTATCATTGACCGGATTGTATCCTAATAGTGCATTTTCAGTTTTCTTTGACAGATAGAACGCAACACCACTCATCCCTGACTTAGTTGCTCCTGAGTATATAAAGTTTCCTCCTGTATCCGGGCGAAAGTGTCCTTGTTCGGCCAACCTTTGTTCCGCAATCCCTAATATATCTACCCCATATCTTTCTGCTTCCGATGTTACCATTTGTAGTGTTCCATGACTCGTTTTTCTGATGTTCCATGTTGCCACACGGATTTTCCCTTTTAGCTTTTTGTTGCTGGTTTTACCTCCCACACAGTCATACTACCGTCATCAGCTCTGGCGTTACTTCCAACATCTCCAAGCTCTTCCCCAGTATGTTTCGTCCTATCCAGCCTGGGGGGCTCACCACTAGGACCTCTCTTACTCTCTGTATTCTCCATCAAGGTTTCTTGGACTAATACAGCGGTAGTTGCCCATTGCTTTCCGCTGATTTGTGTATGGTTAACTCCATTATTCCTTGACTAAAAAGTCTTGCACCGCAGGACAGCGGGTCACCGGTCCTTCTACATGCGTCTTGGTAGGTACCATGCAGCCTGGTGAAAGGCTGTTGCTGTCTCGCATTTGTAGCCGGGGGTGTAGCCAATTGGCTGGCCGCCTACTCCTCCGAGACAGTCTTTGTGTACTGAGGGCAGACGTCCCTCGACTCAATAGGCATTAGCCTACAAGCCTTACTCATGTAGTTTTGCTGGTCAGCCGTGAGTAAATTGTAAAAAAGTTTTGCTGGTCAATTGTGACTAAATTGTTATTTAAATATCTTTAAGAAGATTTAATAATATTTAACAAGATTGCCGTCCAGAGCTGTACGCTCCAGATGGCATGCGGACAAGGAATACTTTGGCTTATCAAGAATCCCACAATATTCCACCTACGTATAACCCGCCCTCGCCAGATAGCTGTACATTTTTATTTTGAACATACTCACATCATCAGATAAGTTGTTCCAGTCATTTATTGTCCTCTGAAAGAATGAGTTCTTTCTCATATCCAACCTACACTGTTCTTTGACTAATGATGCATTGTGCCCTCTGGATATACTACCTTCTTTCAGTTTGAAGAACATATTTGTCATCAATATCTTCATAACCATTAAATATCTTTAAAAAACTTCTATTTAGTCTCCTCTTATTCTCTTCGTCTCTAGTGTTGTCAACCCACATTCTAATGGGCGTCTTTCATAACCAAGATCTTTCAGTCCAGGAATTCTTAGTTGCTCTTCGTTGCACTCTTTCTACCTTATCCACGTCCTTCCTACGATATGGCCTCCATGCTTGTATATAATAACACAAATGTGGCCCAACTGTTGCTTTGACAGTGGCACAATTAGCTGTTTCTTCTAATTAGCCCTAGTATTTGGCTACCCTTTGAAGCAGAAATTCCACATTGCACCGAAACATTCATATCAGCACTAACTGTTATCCTAAGTCTTTTTCTTTTATAGTTTTACCTAAAATACTATCCCCCATTGTGTATTCTTTGTTCACATTTTCATGTCCTATGTGGATGCATTTACACTTCCCAAGACTATAACAATAATAACAAGATAACTTCTATTGCGCCTAAATCCTTGGAAACCAAGCTCAGAGGCGCATCAAAACAAAAGGGTTGGTCAATCTCAGAATCCATAAGTAGTATTCCAGTTGTCAATAGATGGGTCAAGGCGATAGGGAGTTACGGTGGATAAGCAAGGTTGTAAAGATACGTTTTTAAATGACAACGAAATTTTGTAATATTTTTAACTGATCTAACACTAAGAGGGAGCATATTCCAAAGAGTTGGTGCAGCAACAGAAAAATCCCTAGTTCCAATGTTAGTGTTGACTCTAGGAACAAAAAGTACGTCAGAACTAGATAATGGAGCTGGATAGTTTTTTTTACAGGAGTAAGCAGTTAATGCAAATAAGATAGTTGCTTACTGGACAGTGCCTGGTATGTAATGGTGCAGATCTTAAATATTATAAAATATCATACAGGAAGCCAATGCAAAGACTTCAAAAGTGGTACAGAGCAAGAAAAACGAGGAGATCTTTTAACTACTCTTGCTAGACAATTTTGGAACCGCTGAAGTTTTGTAATATCCTTGCTAGCGACATTATAAAGGAGGGAATGGCAATAGTCAAGTCTGCTGCTAACAAGCGCTGTTGCAATTGTTTTAGCAACAGAAAATGACATATACGGCGAATACGGCGAAGATCATGAATATGATTAAAACAGCTGCGACATGTTTGAGATATGTGTTGTCGGAAATTGAAGTTACTATCAAAGATCACTCCTAGATTCCGCACCGAGGTTGCTGGCGTGATATACTGAAAAAACATCCAGTTTACTACGCTGCATTGGAGTACCAATAATGATCAATTCAGTTGTATTTGCATTCAATTTGAACTTGCTGTCAGTCTTCCAATGGAAGATATCTTGAAGACAATTACTAAGTTGGTTAAGGGAGCAATTTGTACCCGGGGTAGCCAACGACATGTAGATCTGAGTATCATCAGCATAAAGATGGTGATCCAAGTTATGTCTTTGTATAACATAGCTTAATGGCGTGGTGAAAAGAGTAAAAGCAAAGGCCCAAGAATAGAACCCTGGAGAACACCAAATAAAAGTTGTGCCAGATATGCCGTACCACTTTAATAAGCGTTCAATGAGAATGTTGTAATATTGAATAACATTTGCTATTTTTTAGACCATTTGACCAATTTGGCTAGATCACCCTGTAAAGTGTGTTTATCTGCATCTATTTTAACTGTTCTGAACACCTTTGTATCGTCTGCGATTTTCAGTACTTTGCTTGATGCATCATCATCCAAATCATTTATATATATCAAGAATAATATAAGTCCCAACACCGACCCCTGTACCCAGGTTTCCAGTTTGAAATATCCCCTTCTTCTATTACTCTCTGTCTTCTGTCTGACAACCGTGTTTATAACCAACTGATCACACCGTCCCCTATAGCAACAATCTTTGATGTGGCATTTTATCAAATGCTTTATGAAAATCTAATTAGACAACATCCACTGGTGACTCATCATCTACCTTCTTTTGTAATTTCTTCTAAAACATAAGATATAGATTAGACAAGATCTAGCTTTTAGGAACCCATGTTGAGATTCATTTATTAGTTTGTGTTTTACAAGGAATTCCACCATAGCAAGTATTGTACTGATTTGGTCTACACTATCTTTAAGCAGTTTTGAGGGTATCTCGTCAACTCCAGGTGATTTGTTTTCTTTCATCATCTTAACTTTCTTTGATATAATTCCAGGAATACCAAAGAACTGCCCTAATTAATTGATTTCATTCATCCCCTTCAAAGTTAGTAACTGGTAATGGCAGTGAATGTATATCTTATGTGGTAAACACTGAGCTGAAATACTCGTTCAGGGCCTCTGCCATTTGAAACCAATCAGATAGTACGTTTCTTGCGCTGTTTTCTAGTGGTCCCACCTTATCACGAACTTTCGGTTGACTCCTTACATAAGCGTTGAAACACTTGCTATCATGTTATATAATTTTTGCTCAAAAGTTCGTTTGGATTTTCTAATTTCGGTTGTAGCTAGGTTAAGGACCTCTTAGTAGTTGCTACAGTCTTCCATATTTTCAGTGTTTCTGTAAACTCTCCACATAGTTTGTTTGTAAGCAATCTTTCTTATGTAAATGTTTTTGATATGTGTTTTTAGGGGAACAAATCTTTCAATAATGCCCTTAATCTCATTTTTCAAAATGGTACAACATTCTATTGTTGTGTTGTCCTTCATTCCGTTAGTCCAATCTATGTGTGCTAAATACCTTCTCATCTATTTATATTTGAGTTTGTTAACGTTTCTCCTCCATTGCTTTTTACCATTATTCCCTTTTGTACTTGTATACTAAAATGGATCTGGCTATGACCACTAGATCCCAAAGGTTCATGTATTTTAACATTATCAACTAATTCGCTTTGAGAAGAAAACTCTAAATCCAACACATTCCCCCTTCTGGTTGGTTCCAAAACATGTTGCGTAAGGAAACAGTCCTGTGTTAGTAGTAGAAACGGTTGGTCATCACATCCAGAACTCTCTATTGATTTTCACTGAATATGTCCGTGATTAAAATCACCTATTATAACACATAAATATAAGTTTAATATTTTAGATACATTATTTGTGAAGCAATTTTGAGATAATATTATCAGGGTGTGCTGTAGATATCGCATGATAATGAATTTGATAATGGTACGAACAATGTATTGTGGAAATTGATGTTAAATGAGTACGGTTGATTCGTGCGTAACTTAGCGCATGTTCATGTTGTGTTGCGTAGAACAAGCCAGTATTAAGTATACGTTTCGCGTAATTACGTTGGATATGTGTTTTGCGTGGTATCACCGGTCTCTCATAATATTCCTCCTGCAGGCAGTTGTTAACATAGTTTACGCACTAAAGTGTAATGGTATAATGAGGATCACACAATACTATGCTTTGGAAACATAGTTTAGGCTAACAAAACATATAAAGTTGTTACTTCATTGTTTCTTGACATTTAACACAATAGTGAGTTTAGCTATTATGATTTTGTTGTCGGGCATATGTTAAACATCAATATGTCTTTTTTCATCAAATATAATCTACTGACCTTTTCATTAATGCACGTCACCATCAATTGTACATTAATTGCAGTATGAATTATTTAAGCATTCTCTTTCATGCACTATCTATGCGTTTCGCGGGTTTTTAGTTAAGTTAATGCACAAACAACGTATTCCTGCCTTGTATTGTTAATAACTAAATTTAGATACATACATACATACATACATACAGTTCCTCAAAAACAAAACACATTTGGATAATAGTTGTATAAGCGCACATGTATACTCAAAAATATATTAACATAATGACTAGCTGACTCATTACTTGTGTCGTCACCTTTCATTCAGACATTTACTATCGTTATACATTCATTAACATATTATTGATCATAAAAAGAAAATACACGAACTGAATTATCAGTACAGATCATGATAGTGGATAAATAACAACAGTTTTTGTGTATTGTTTATGTGCAGTTTTCTTGCAACGTGAGGGACTATGTCCATGATGGGTTTAGTCCGTTGAGTTTTTCCCCTCACTCATATCTTACGACTAGTACAATAGTTTTGACAAGTTTATGCCAAGTTTTCTTGTAGCCCACAAGGATAGGTGTCGTGAGGTGGTCATATGATAACAGTGAATGTCATCTCTATTGTTGAAGTCATTTAAACTCTAGAGATTATTCACCAACTAGACATGTGAGAGCAGGTGTCGTTGCTGCGTAGTGGTATAGCATGGCCCGAAACAAGTTCGTTCAAGCTATATGTAGCTTACATTTACAATTGACGGGGAGAGCGACAAAGACAAGATGCTTCGGGCCCTCCGTATTATGGCAATACTCAGGGAATTCGGACAGCCCGAGTTGAGGGATCACGTCTCCTAGCATTTTATAAAGAAAGAGATATTAAACATGAGTATAGTGTTGTCAACTGCTAATTTTCCGAACTTTATGTACCTACTTAGATCAAGTGCAGCATCCAATATCTCTCAATTGTGGCGAGTACATCTGAGTACATCTGATTGCGTTTAATGTTTGTATATGACTGAATATGCTTGCATCTGTGTGGTGCGTGGTAATCGCACTATTGATCGAAGGGACTGGAGTTATAATTCAGCTACCGACCGCACGAAACTTCGAAACTTGGATAATTTCGTTCACCACACGTTGTCAGTGTTTTCGCAATAGACTTTGTGGGCTTTCTCGCTTAGTGTCTATGCAAAAATAAGTAAAAATGTCATGCAGGGCGTAAATATATAGCGTGCAGTGGCTCACCAACTCTAGAGAAGGAAAACTCAGAAAATGTATCACTCATCTGTTACCACTTCATCCACTATATAATTATATATATATATATATATATATATATATATATGTAATGTATATATATATATATATATATATATATATGGGACGCAGTGGCCGAGTGGTTCGAGTACCGGACTCTCGACTAGGGGACCGGGGTTCAAATGCCACCGCCGGCTGAGCAGTGGTTCGGTACTGGTTCGGCTGCCGTGTCGAAACTTGGGCAATTTCGTTCACCCTACGTCTCCCTTTTCCAACCCGCACCGGCCAGCGTGGAAGGGTAGGCCAACAACACCAGCATGCAAAGTACAATGAAGCCAAAGCCCCCAGTCCCCAGCAGCATCGAAAACGTCTATGATCAAGGAGGTGGTTCGGGTCAAGTAGGGCTACGTGCAGTGGGTGCTACGAATGGAGAAGGTAAGTAGACTGAAGATAGCAACATATAACGTAAGAACACTACTAAGAGATGAACAGATACAAGAACTGGAGGAAGAACTTAGGGAAACCAAGTTGGTATGGGATGTGATCGGGATCGGAGAAGTCCGAAGAAGAGAGGAAAGCTTCACTACCTTACAAAGAGGCCATCTACTATACCATTCCACAGCGAACAGCGGCTAAGCCGGAGTAGGCTTTCTCATAATCAAAAAATAGAAAGACAATATAGTGAAGGTTAACAGCATCAGCCCCGGAGTAGCAGATCGTGTTCTATGCAGAACAAAGCTCTACAAGCTGAAGATAGTACAAGTATATGCACCAACAACATCATACTCAGAAGAAGACACAGACCACTTCTACAACGACATGGATGAGACCTTAGAAAAGCCAGCCCACTACACGATAGTGATGGGAGACTTTATAATAATAATATATTTTATTTAATATAGCTGGGTTGGACAGCATTCGACAAACACCGCGACATCTTCAAGGGTAACTTTGGAACCTGCTTGAAGAGACAAGTCTTCAACTCATGCTTACTTCCAACGATGACATACGGCACGGAAACATGGGCACTCACCATCCAGGCAAAGAACAAGCTAGCAGCCGCACAAACAAAGATGGAAAGAAGTATGTTAAACGTCACATATCGGGAGAGAAAAACAAACATCTGGGTAAGGCAGAAGACAAAGGTCATAGACGTGATAGAACAAATCAGAACACAGAAGTGGACCTGGGCTGGGCACATCAGCAGACTGCGATATAACCGATGGACATCGCGTATCGCAACCTGTATACATTACGAAGGAAAACGATCTAGAAGAAGACCGGCGAGACGGTGGAGAGACGAATTAGACGAGTACTGGAAGGTCACCATATGGCAGAGGATAGCGCAAGATAGGCAGATTTGGAAATGATATGCTGAGGCCTGCGAAATGATGATCATGATGATACACACACACACCCACCCACCCACACACACACACACACACACACACACACACACACACACACACACACACACACACACACACACACACACACACACACACACACACACACACACGCACACACACACACACTCACACACACACACACACACACACACATATATATATAACATGTTGTTGTGCCACAAACTAGTCGATACGAGCGTAATGTTTGCTCTGTTTTATTCTGAAACAAAGCTACGTAACACTTCAATGTTCACAATGATCAGATGCTGGCATAAGAAATGAAATATATTGATTGAAGTCATATAGAGTTCTTGTGTATCACCAGATGATGACACACATCGTCTACTAAGTTATGAGCAGGGCATTATATAAAAACTAAAAAATAAGCTAAATGAATTTGCAGATTTCCCTAACACTTATTATACGTAAAGCAAATACTCTTGTTAATCCAATTTATCAAATGTGAAGTTTGCAAATTAATGTTACAATACCGGCTAATATTGCTATGCATGTCTCAAAGCAGCCGGCTTGTCAGATATGGGTGGTGTTGAGAGAGCGCATAGGTCTTTTGCATTACACCGCGGTACGTGTTGGTGTTTCAAGCCCTGTATGAACATGGTACTGCAACCGTAGAATTAAATATTTGTTTGTCAAGGTTAAGAATGTAATTTAAAAACACTTTGTTGTATATATTCAGCAATTTCTTTTCAAAATGTCCAATTGTTTAAAGATTTTTAGCGGTTTTGTGGTTTGTACGTGGCATTGGATTGACGTTAATTTACGTTACTCTTACTTTTTAAATTGATACAAGCTACGAAGAGTATGGTCTCATACATTTGTTGTGTCCAACAAACTTCCCATTACATGTTGTGGAACTACCGATTTTTACGATCCAAGATGGCCATTAGCTTTAACGTACATTTGCTCACGAGATGGCGCCACTGAACATTTATGTTCCCCGCGATATATAGCAACGATCAAACCACTCCTTTCATGTAATGCTTAACGTGTTTAACCCATCAACCGATCAATAACTTGCATTGTGAAGCATTGCTCACATTTCCGTCATAGCAAATGTCAGGCATGAATATTTCCGTCTATTGCACCTATGTTAGTGTACCGTAACCCAGGGGGTTAATATAATTTAAGAATATTTTACTTTACAGTCTAACCAACAATCACGTATTTGCGGAAAAAGAAGTCGTACAAGAACTTGCATCCGTTCTGATTGGCATGTCACAATTGCGTGCGTTGGAGTAACTATTATTAATTGTTCTAAAGTGTAATCAATGGATTGTTGCTGCACCTTTAGTTTACATATAACGTTGTAACATAATAGTTGAGAGAAGTAATTTTGAAAGGAGGATACTTGTTTGTTGGTTATAATATATATATATATATATATATATATATATATGTATATATATATATATATATATGTATATATATATATAAATATATGCATACCTGAGAAATAAAACCGTGTTTATTTTATAATTGGCCAGTAATGATTCCACATATTAGGACATATGCTTAATAAAATACGTCCGGGTATTATGCATTTATAAATTGCATTACATAATGGTAGGAGTTTCTCTTTGCGATAAATCGCTCTGTCTGATCGTCAACAACAACATTCGAGGGTGTGGTCGGATGGTCGTATTCAAGTAAGGACACAGTTGTGTATAATAAAAATGTATTGCCTTATATACACCCCATGTAAACATTTCTGTCGTGCCTACACCGGCTACTAGTCCGCGGCTCAGTTGGCTTTCCCGATTTATGAATATATCTGCCGATCTGGCCACAGTAGCAGTGAATAAACCGGAGTTACATGGTAGTGCTACAAGAGCGGAAGGAATTCATGTCTGACATCCTTCAGATATGTGCAAGGTACACTTTTTTAATGCAAAAAAGATAAACAAAATTAGATATGGTGCTTAAAATTAATATGTTCTTGAAAATTAAATGCAGATATCTAATATGCATTACAACATCTTGACATGTTTACATTATAAAAATGTGTTACTGGAATGTCATAAAAAACCAGAGGTCACTGTTTTAAATTTTGCTCCAAGAGATATAACGTGAATGGGAGAATTAATCTCAATTTTTCCTTGTCTACATAAATTGGTCATGCCTGCCATCCATGAAATATGAAATATACACTTGTCCACAATGTAACAAATGTAACTTTAGCTATGGTACTTAATCTATATTAAACAAGTATTTTTTATACCTGTTGTCGTTTTGGACATCCATAAATAATTTGTTGTATGTAGGCCCATCTAAAATATATTACATTATCTTGACATTTTGATATATTATAAAGCTACATGTTACTGGAATGTCAACAGAAAATCATAGGTCACTGTACTAAATTTTGATCCATGAGGCATAATGTGAATCGGTGAATGAATCTCTATTTTCCTTGTCTAGACAAATTGCTCGTGCCTGACATGTTACATTGTGTCCCTTATTTAGTGTCCGGTCGTCAAGGTGATCCGCCATTTTGGCTATACGCAATCGAATGTTGTGTATTGTTTACCATGGAACCGAAACGATTCAGCAGTGTTTTG
>OZ023207.1:44602755-44692755 GCA_963995525.1 Escarpia spicata
CGTGCATCAATGTCAACAGTTTAAATTGAATTCGCTGCGCCACAGGTAGCCAATGCAGCTCTCGTAGTGCCGCCGTCATGCTGTGTTGGTCACGCCTACGTAAGCAGAAGACGACACGCGCAGCTGATTGCTGGACCATCTCTAGTCGGTGCAAGAAGGTTCCAGCAATGCCGTACAAGGCCGCGTTTCCGAAGTCGAATCGCGACGTGTCTAGCGCATGTACAAGCGACTTGCACGCTGAAAGCGGGAGAGATGATCGTATTCGCACTATGCCACGTAGTTGGGAGTAGGCAGCCCGACACGTACGGCTAATGTGTGCGGCCATCGACATCGTGGAGTCGAGCTGTACTCCAAGGTCACGTATATTGGCGGAAGTGGTGACGTTGCAACCGCAGACGTCGATGGGAAGAGGCGGTGGCTGTGGAACACGGATATTTGGTGCTGCAAACAGTATCGCCACTGTCTTCGCCTCGTTCAAAAGCATGTAGCGCGACGCTAGCCATGCTTTCACGTCAGCCACACCACGGGATATCCGGTCCGCGGCGGACGCAGAATCATTACTAACAATGTAATCCGAAACAACAATAGCTGATATTTAGTATTGATATGAGGATAACAGTGTATTACAAATTTCGGTCCGAAGCGTAAAATATCGATGTCCGGCGCCAGATGAAACTGTTTATAACCCACCCGCTCCACACACTAATATTGGAATTTTTAGACCAATTAGCATACAGCTTGCAAAATTTTTCAAATTGTCATTAAAATTTAGGGTTGTTTCTCTAGAATGGAAAGAAGCAAACATTATGCCATTATATAAACTGGGTTCGATTAGTATGTCAGATAACTACAGACCAGTGGGCTGAACGGCAGTGGTTGGCAAATTGTTAGAAAGGGCTCCTATAGACCAACGGTAAGATCGTTCACAAACGATGCGCCCGAAATGGCTGCAGGTGCGGGACAGGTATTCACACTAAAGTCATTTGTTCAAGTCATTATAAGATAAACACAAGCATTATGTTTTCCTGAAGGTATGTATTCTCTGCGACATGAAACAAGTTGTTTCAGTTATTGACTGTCTATGTTTTATCCATATGTTTGAACTAAACAATGCTATACCTGCCTAAGGTAGTTGCAAGTTGTAATCAACATGGTTGTGTAAGTCAAAAATATCAAACTAGAACCTGTTCGTTTTCCAGAAATCATAATAAAAATGAATGGAGGAAGTTCGACATTTACAAAAAAACATTAGGCGTTAGTAAAATAAAAAAATTCTACCCCCTGTTGCTAGAGTCACCCATGGCCTTCGGTAATTTCAAACTACGTGTTCTGTAGGTGCATCGCCGCGTTCTGCCATGTGTCGTGCAGTTACAGTCGATGAATTCTTGGATTATTCCAATAATCACTTCGATGTTCTTCAACGTCTTCTCAGATCATCGACGGACGTGTATTAGATTATCTTTCTTCGGCTCTTTCACAGCCGCATTTGTATTTTATACAAAAAATGTGCTTATACAAGAGACACCGATCAAACATCAAACACCGTCTATCATACCGCCGTAGTATTCTTGATTGGATGTACACATTTTTTTATTCCAAAATATGTTGAGATCCGGGATGGTATTAACCTTGTTTAGGTTGTTGTTCATGAATCGACATATGTCACACAAGAGATCGTTGCCTGGCAGCCCTGGTTGGCAGGTGTAGTTTTGTTTCCAAGCGAAGTATTCGTTGTACAGATTGTCATTGTTATCTAACTTGTGTAGGTATGCCGCCAGGGTTTTCGGTGACGCGAAATCTTTGATATCAATGTAAGAATGCGTCGGCAAAAACATCTTGTAATTGCTTCCTCCGAGGACAATTGGAACAATTCCGTTTTGCATGCGTGACCACACTTTCTCTGTGATGTAGTCAGGACAAATATAATTCTCAAGTGCCAAGTAAAATTTGTAATTTCGGAACAAATCACTCAAGCAAGAAGTGGTGCTTTTACACACTTCATCGTCGCACTTTCCAACTACATCAAAAATTGTTTTTCTGCACACATGTTTGCCGCAACGTCCAATTATATCAATGTTGATATGCCGTTTCAATGCATTCACATACATTTCCCTTTTGCTTGAACTTGTACATTGGCTAACAGCCCACAATACTAGGCGAGTTTTATCTTTGGCATAATTTTCCAAACTATGTTGGTGTGTTGTCGTTCCATTTATCCAGGGAATTGAATCAGCTCTGTTTTTGTAGACACGTCGTATTGTGTCGGTGATGCTGCTCGGATCTTCCTCACCTTTCTCCCGATTCGGAAGACATATTCCGTACGGCCTGACGATGTCAGCATCCATTGTGTACGCTATCGTCCAGTTGAACCAGGTATTTTGAGGCATCTGGACTCCTGGGATTCTATCTGGCGCTTCTTCCAAAAACGACATCCAGTGTTGATGTGGCAGTCGGAATGATGGCAATGCGTTTTCATTACTACTGAATCTGGTGTGAAACAATATAATATCGCTAACGTTATACAATGAATGATTGCTGGAATATTCACACGGTATAGGCGTGTAGCACTGGGCCACTCCCTCCAAACCTGCTTTTCGCCCAAACCAAAACTTGTGTCCACTATACATTGTTGTCCACGTAAGTATCCGAATGACGCGTTTATGGTAGACAGGGTTCCTTTGATGCGTTTGATTCCCACTCACATTGGGGACATGTGTGTCACGCGATTGGTCAGTTTTTGTGATTACATTATCCACGGCTCCTGATGGAAATACTGTCTTCGTCATATTCCAGCCATCCTGCATTTTGGTAGATCTTGTACTCGGTCTTGCCGTGACTCTCCCAATTGTGAACGTGTCCGTTTGCAGTAGAGTCGCATAGTTGGGATTCTTATATAGCATGACAGAGATCACCACAAACGGAATGATGAAAACTACCAACGTCCAGTGCTGTGATAGACTGAAAAAGTGCGGGATATACAATATCAGTGTTGACGTGTTTCTATTAAAACCCGACTAAAAAGCGACGATTATTAATTATATCTAACTATAATCGAGCTAAGGTGTGACTGTGCTTGTGCGTGCTTTGTTTGTGTGTGTGTGTGGTGTGTGTGTGTGTGTGTGTGTGTGTGTGTGTGTGTGTGTGTGTGTGTGTGTGTGTGTGTGTGTGTGTGTGTGTGTGTGTGTGTGTGTGTGTGTGTGTGTGTGTGTGTGTGTGTGTGTGTGTGTGTGTGTGTGTGTGTGTGTGTGTGTGTGTGTGTGTGTGTGTGTGTGATAAAGAGAGAGAGAGAGTGTGTGTGTGTATGCGTGTGTGTGTGCGTTTGGATGTGAGTGTGTGTCTGTGTGTATGAGTGACAAACATTGGACATCTTAATATGGTAATTCCTGTCAAAGAGAGTTGTTTGTTGTTATATGTCCAATTCGTGTCATACCACGCGAAACACACAGACCGTCTCTATAGTAATACGTCATTACGCATTTCTGATGGTTTTCTGGTGCATAGGATAGACAAACAGTCATGTGAAACGTAAATTCATCAGGTGTCAACGCACACATTAATAGTGTCTGGTCGTTTAAATTGGTTGTATTTATTTGCACTTCGTCCACGTCATACATCACATCATGTCAAATGTTATGTTTTCTTATGTGGTGTGTAGAAAATAATGTAGTTATTTCTGACTTAATAGTAATAATAGTAATAATAATGACTTCTTATGCACCAATATCCTCGAACATGAAGCACAGTGGCGCAACTAAGCCAAAGGATTAATTAAACTCGTTATCGTGTACAATGCTTGAGTCGTCAACAGACGTATGAGAATGCTAGGAAGATAAAGAGAATATGCAATATTAAAATGTAGGTTTTTAGACGACGGAGAAATGAAATTATATTTCCTTCTAATTAACTTACAGAATCAATTTATTTGACCTATAAATACGATACATATACAACGAATAACTTAAGAAATATATAAGGTAAGGAAACCCACATTAACATATCAACAACATTTACATGACACAAAATTAATAGCATGTGGCTTGTTTCTATAGTTGATAATTACTCACTGTATCAACATGCATACATAATACAAGGATATACAATATTATGTATTCGTGTACACAATGACGTACGTATAGATATTTAGGTATATATTTCAATACTTATTATGAATTACAAATAAAGTAATTATGAATACGATAACTGGAATCACATATAAGCATATAGACTGTGGGTGTAAATGTTATTAATTATAATAATTGGTGCAAAGTTAACTGTCTCTACTGTGTTCTGTCTAATGCATGTTTGGGCAAATTCATGTTTGAATCTGGACATTCTGTAGAATTTTGTCAATGTCATGCAAATTTAACAACATAAATCTTTTGAAAATAAGACTTGTAAAAGCATTATATTGACTTAAGGATATTATTCTGATTTCTTTATTTGTAATACAAAAATTGGATGTGCCTGGTGACCCCTTAAAAGGAAGCCATAAACAAAGTGTCAAAAAATCAATGGTTCGATGTTAGGCTTAAACTGGCGTCGCCTGCTTGTAAGACACATGACACGAAACCAACGCGTCTACTGACTGAGCTACCTAGATCAACGAAATTTCACTGCCTGATTTAAGTTGTTATGATAAATTGTATAATTCCTCCTTCATATATCAATATTCTAGTGAAATTACGAGATTATACATCTATTTGCTATGTATGTTTGTTGGTGTAGATAATCTCCCGTGGGTTGCAATCGATATGACCATTCAGGTCAGCGAAACCTCGTCGGCTTGTAGGCCCATTCGTGTTCATTGGTTTGAATAAAGTTGGATTCATGTGGAACCGTAAGATAACTGTTTGTTCCTCTATGATGACTAGTGTTTGTATTGCAACGGAATATTGCATAATAACTCATTCTGACGCTCGTTTCAACCGAAAGGCTATCCTTGTAAACATGCTCTGAATGCATGGAAGGGGTTGGCCTGATGCGAGTTTATGTCGTCCCTGACGTCACGATACCACGTGATCGTCTAGCTCATTAAATTTACATTTTCCGCGGGAATCGCTACACAGGCTGGTTTACAATAGAATTTATGCTACAAATATATTTTTATGTATTTTTTAATGTTCACAAATGTTACATGTTAATGTTAAACTTTATGTACACGTGGCAACCGGATTTTAGCTAATGCCTTGTTTTTATTCCTTTTAATATTTTTATTTCGCATTTAACCTTCTGAATCGTTAAATATATTTAGATTACTAGTAACAATGGTGTTGTCAGCTTACGTTATGAATTTGAAAAAGGTCACTAGAAAGAAGTGCTATGTCATTTATGTATATAATAAATAAGAGTGGCCCTAAAATTGAACCTTGAGGGACACCGGCGTCGATGACTATTTCCTTAGATTTAACATCTTCAATGTCTACGTGCTGCTTCCTATTTTGTTAATGACTCTTACAAAGATCCAAAGCCTTGTCATTTAAACCTTAGTAATGTATCTTCTGTACTAATGTATTGTGATAAATTCTCTCAAATGCTTTTGATAAATCAAGGCATACATTTATTGGAGTAACCGATTTATTATGTTCTTGTATAATTCTGTCTACAATTTCGAGTGTAGCAAGCACAGTAGAATGTTTCTTTCTAAACTCGTATTGGCTATTGTAGTACAACGTTTAGGAATGGAAGTAATCGTGGATTTGATGAAACATAGCTCCTTCACTATTGTTTGAAATCACTGCCATGATAGACTTAGAACGATAATTGTTAAAATCCGAAACATTACCTTCTTGTATTGGGGTATGACTATACCAATTAACATTGATTGATTAATAATTAGAGAGACTGCATTGCTAATATAATTTGTTTAATCAATTTGAGTAATTCTGTTGATATACCGTCTTATTGACAACTTGATTTTGGAGGTAAACGATCAATTATATTAACAGTAGTTTCCATGTGAATTGGGTTAAAGCTGAAGTTGTGAAATATCGGGTTTTTCAGGTAATTTTTGTATGATTTACCAATTGTCGTTCTTTTAGAGGGTCGAGTAGGACCAGCATTAGAAAAACGTGTTAAATTTGTTTGTTTGTATTGTTTGTGGGCAGATTGCAACACATTAGATATGTCATCTGTGCTGATGTGAGATTGTAGACGGTTTGCTACAAGCTTTTAAAGTATTTTGGAAAACAAAACTGAGGTTGGAAATGGCTCTATAACTGTTTAGGTCTTCTTTAAGCAGAGTTGTCTTCTTTAGAACTGTGTTTACATGGGTGTGTTTAAGATCTTCAGGAAAAAAGTCAGAGCACAGTGATGCGTTCATGATATATGTTATTGGTTTGAGTAATGCATCACGAAATGCAGTTAACAGAGTGGTCGGGAATGGATTGAGATCACAGGATGTATTTGGGGAGGATATAATTATTTTTCTCACTTCGAGAACTGTGGCAGGTTCAAATGAGGCGAGTTGAGAATTTACTTGTGGAGAGTCAATATGTACAATACTTGAAGTCTGACCTGCGAAAGTAGACCGGATAAGACTGATTTTGTCTTTGAAGTGACTAGAGAACGAGTCACACAAATACTTGAATGATGCATGATTTGGTAGGGATGGAGCAGGTCATCTGTATAACATTTGATTTATGCAGTTCCACAGCTGATGTGGACTATCAGAGTTATTGGAGACCATATTTATGTAATAATCCGATTTTGTTTTAGTCATTTGTGTCATGCTATAGTTAGCCATTTGTCTGCTGCAGACATTGTCTTGAATAATGTGACCTCTCCAAGGATGAGTGTGATTGCGCCAAAAACGCTCCAAGAACGACGGCGCCTTTTAGATTTTATAATTTCTGGAGTCGTCCATGGAGCTGATGGTTTTTATGACACATATTTGGATTTAACTGGCGCATGTTTGATCTCTCTGCCGCGTTTGATATCATTGATCACAACAGTCTTATTAAACGTTTATTAACGTGGTACGGCATATATGGCATAGCTTTGAGCAAATCTTCTTCATACCTAACTGACAGACACCAAGCCATAAAGATAGATAACTGCTTTTCAGGCGTACTGCCGACTTCATGTGGTGTCCCCCAGGGTTCTGTTCTTGGGTCTTTGCTATTTACGATCTACGCTACAACACTAAGCTCCGTTATCCAAAGTGATAACTTGGATCATCAACTGTACGCGGATGACACATACAGCTGTATATCTACATTTCTTTGGCTACACCAGATACAAATCGCTCCCTAATCCAACTCACCGATTGTCTCCAAGATATCTTCAATTGGATGAATGACAGCAAATTAAAATAATTAAATGCTGATAAATCTGAATTTATCACTATTGGTACTCCAATGCAGCGTAGTAAGCTTGGTGGATTTTCCCAACACGTATATTGAGTCAACGTATTACGCCAGCCGCCTCAGCGCGGAATCTCGGAGTAACGTTTGATGAAAACTTCAATTTTAAACACCACTTACCCAAAACGTGTCGCTGCTGTTTTTACCATATCCGTGGTCTTCGCCGTATTCGCCGGTATATCTCACTCTCCGTCGCTGAAACTATCGCGCCGTTGGATAAAAGTGATGTAATGTTGAACAATACTCAAGGCTGTATTGCAACTGAGTAGTCAATATATTGAGTTACACGTCGTGAATCGACACAGGAGACAGCCTGCTGACGCGTGTCAGAAACAGGACTATGTACGAGCAAATGATGGTTTCTAAAGATAAAGTGTCTGTTCCACCTTGCGATCAATGTCTCTTTGTGTAAGTGCAGTGCGACTGTTGAATTCTTCAAATAATCATTTAAGAAGGGAGGTGTGAGAGAGTGAGTGAGTGAGTTGGCGAGTTGGTGAGTGGGTGAGTGGGTGAGTGGGTGAGTGGGTGAGTGGGTGAGTGGGTGAGTGGGTGAGTGGGTGAGTGGGTGAGTGGGTGAGTGGGTGAGTGGGAGAGTGGCTGAGTGGGTGAATGGGTGAGTGGGTGAGTGGGTGAGTGGGTGAGTGGGTGAGTGGGTGAATGGGTGAGTGGGTAGTGATGCCGACACGATGGACATGTTAACAATGCTAGTTAACACTGGTCCAAGAATGCAATGTTAGATTTAAGCATGCTTCCAGAAATGACGTCAATGCTGGAAGAAGATTTGCTGGATGTCTTCTCAACCAGACCGCAGATGTCGGTGACTGTAGCAAGTTGAAAGTCGTACAGTGGTTCTTCAATACGGCATTCGATATCGTGTAAGAATGCGGGCAGTTGGCATTGCGAGCGTGCAGTCACCAGCCGTGTACTGATATCAGTGATCTTATCTGTGAAATAACAGACCAATCGCTCAGCTAGCGCATCCGGGTCGTCGTCACATTCGGGGAGCACAGGCGTACGAGTACGACCCATCAAATTGTTCGTTGCTGACAGATCATCCTCCCATAGAGATGGTGGTTTTGGAGTTGTGGAGGGCTTCTCTCATGATGTTCTCGGGGTAGATGTTAATAAGAACTGGCGACAGCAAGCTACCTTGACGGACTCTGACTGTGGTCCTGAAGTACTCCCCTATTTAGCTGTTGAGAAGGACCGCACTGCTGGCTTTGTTATACAGTGCGCTGATGACTTGAGTGATGCCTTCTTCAATGTAGAAGCGCCTTAGCACTTGCCACAGACATTCGTGCCACACTCTGTCAAAATACTTCTTGAAGTCTATAAAGTTGTGGAGCAGGCTCTTCTGGTGTTGCAGGTTTTTTTCGATTAGGAGTCTGCACTTGCACATTTGTTCTGTGGTAATTCTTCGGGTCTGAATCAGGCTTGCTCTTCTGCTAGTAGTTCTTCTGATTGATTTTTCAACCGGTTCAAAATTATGCGTAGCAAAATCTAGCTTGGTTGGTTAAGAAGGCTAATGGTTCGGTACTTTTGGCACTTCCGGACATTTCCTTTCTTAGGTAATGGGATGAAGAGTGACTGTGTCCATTTTTGGCCATTGTCTGAAGTCCCAGATCTTCTGGCAAATGGCTGTCATTGCAGTGTCCATTCCTTCGCCATCATGTTTGAGCAGCTCCGCTGGAATGTTGTTTGCTCCTGGTGATTTCCCTACTGCTATGCTGCGGACGGCTGCATAGCAGTCACTTTTTCCCTTAAAATAGGCAATGTTTCTGATTCTCTCTCTGGTGCCAGTTCTGTCTGCAGGACGCTGGTATCAGGCTGCATGGAGTAAGTGTAGAGGTCCTGGCTGTACTCCGTCTACCTCTTTAAGACTTCGACAGTCTCTGTCAGGAGTTCAATGACTGATGTTCTGTTTTGCTGCGGCTTGATAATTGTTAAGTAAGATTGATACTTAAACTAAAACCCTTGCTATGGGGGACGGTGTGATCAGTTGGTTTTAAATACGGTTGTCAGACAGAAGACAGATAGTAATAGTAAAGGGGTGATTTCAAACTGGAAACCAGTTTTGAGTGGAGTGCCGCAGGGGTCGGTGTTGGGACTAGCGATATATATATATATCGCGTTTTGAAAAAAATACATGCTGCGCTTTAATAAACATCACATTTTACATAACATTTTATTCAATGGATGTATTATAATAATACTGCTAGTTTGCCTCTGTTTAATTCGTAAGCCTAAACGAAACTAAATTTTGGTTCGAATGATTCGTATTGATAAACTAATGGTCAATTTGTTTTATTTTATTAGTTGGTTCATATTAAGATATATGGTTACCTATATTCATGATATATATATATATATATATATATATATATATATATATCGCGTTTATATATATATACAGCTGTATATATATATATATATACTAAATTCATCTGCACAGAATACGCACGACATGCGATGGTGTTGCAGGCATGTCTGCAAGGCATATTACTATGCTACCTGAGAACATTGGCTAAGTACCAGCCGACACCGGCTGGCGCAGAGTCTAGATTGTTAAAATGCAACGTTAAATCATGATCACGTCACAAATCAATGCATGTCAATGTAGCAACCTGTTGCCATTTACAGACGTTACGTCATGTCGCCTCGGCGAGTCATTTGCGGCAGAAGTGACATCGCTCAACCCAAAGCAACTACCTGTGTGGGGCGCCTACTGAGGTGAGGCCGGCTATGTCATAGAATTTTGCGTGTGCGTGTGCGTGCGCGTGCGTGCGTGTGCGTGCGTGCGCGTGCGTGCGTGTGCGTGTGCGTGCGTGTGCGCGTGCGTGTGCGTGCGCGTGCGCGTGCGTGTGCGTGTGCGTGCGTGTGCGTGTGCGTGCGTGTGCGTGTGCGTGTGCGTGCGTGTGCGTGTGCGTGTGCGTGTGCGTGCGTGTGCGTGTGCGTGCGCGTGTGCGTGCGTGTGCGTGCGTGTGCGTGCGTGTGCGTGTGCGTGCGTGTGCGTGCGTGTGCGTGCGCGTGCGCGTGCGTGTGCGCGTGCGTGCGTGCGCGTGCTTGTGCGTGCGTGTGCGTGCGTGTGCGTGTGCGTGCGTGTGCGTGCGTGTGCGTGTGCGTGTGCGTGTGCGTGTGCGTGCGTGTGCGTGTGCGTGCGTGTGCGTGCGTGTGCGTGCGTGTGCGTGCGTGTGCGTGCGTGTGCGTGCGTGTGCGTGCGCGTGCGTGTGCGCGTGCGTGCGTGTGCGTGCGTGTGCGTGCGTGTGCGTGCGTGTGCGTGCGCGTGCGTGCGCGTGCGTGTGCGTTCGTGTGCGTGCGTGTGCGTGCGTGTGCGTGCGTGTGCGTGCGTGTGCGTGCGTGTTCGTGCGCGATCGTGTGCGTGCGTGTTCGTGCGTGTGCGTGCGTGTGTGTGCGTGTGCGTGCGTGTGCGTGCGTGTGCGTGCACTCCCCCTGTTCCCCACTCACCCACTCACCCACTCACCCACTCACCCACTCACCCACTCCCCACTCCCCACTCACCCACTCACCCACCCACCCACCCACTCACCCACTCACCCACTCACCCACTCACCAACTCACTCACTCACTCTCTCACACCTCCCTTCTTAAATGATTACCGCTGTTAAAGAGGACTTGCGAAAGCTGCAGATGGTACAGAATTCCGCAGCACGTGTCATTACCGGGACTAGGAGACGAGAACACATAACACCTGTTCTGTACCGTCTACACTGGTTGCCTATACGCCAGCGGATCGATTTCAAGGAGTTTCTGCTGGTATATCGTGCATTGCACCATCTCGGCCCTGCGTACATTTCATCGCTCGTGAAATCCTACACGCCGACCAGATCACTTAGATCGGCCGAACAAGGTATGCTGACTGTTCCGAGATATCACCTTGAACATTATCGCCGTCGTTCCTACTCGGTGGCTGGCCCGATCCTGTGGAATGCCCTGCCTCATGCAGTCAGGCATGCAAACTGCGTTGCCACTTTCAAATCACGCATAAAGACATGCTTATTTCGACAGGCCTTCAAAGAACTTTGCAGTCCGCGTCAGTGACATTTGTGCAATGTTGACATTCGGTTATGTACTTAGGTTGCATTTAGTTATTTATTATTATTATTATTTAATTAGCATATTATATGTATTTATTTAATTAAATTTAAACATATTATGTATTTTAGTTATGTAAACGGCTAATTCATTTCATTTATGTATAATATATACATTTGTAAATATATAAAATTATATATATTTATTTTTATTCAGGTTTATCTAACTGGCATTTTATGTAATTTTGCTACTTTTAAATCATATTCTTTTATCTTTCTATTTAATATTTCTATTTAATATATTTTACGTCATTTAATGTATTTTACTTATACTCTACAATTGTCAGCGCCTTTGAGCAGATTTGTTATCCGAACACACGGCTCTCTATAAATGCTTTATAATAACAAATAAATTAATAATATTCCTTGCAACAGTGAAAAGGAGAAAGTTGGCATGGTACGGCCATGTCACACGCCACGAGTCCTTTGTCAAGACAATTATGCAGGACACCCTGGAAGGCAGTAGACGGAGAGGCAAGCAAAGGAAGACCTGGATGGACGACATGCGGGAATGGACCGACCTTGACGTCCAAACACTACTGAGATGTGCGCTAGACCACCCCGGCTTGAGTGCATTCGCATTTCTGAAAATCTAAGTAGACAACATCCACTGGTGATTCATCATCTACCTTCTTTTGTAATTTCTTCTAAAATTATATAGGAGATGGGTTAGACAAGACCTACCTTTTAGGAACCCATGTTGAGATTCATTTATTAGTTTGTGTTTTAAAAGGAATTCCACCATGAGCTCTCTAATAAGCGTGTCAAATAATTTGCATAACTGAAACATAGCTACGTAACACTTCAATGTTCAGATGCTGGCATAGGAAATTAAATATATTGATTGACGTCATATAGAGTTCTTGTATATCACCAGATGATGACACATAGCGTTTACTAAGTTATGAGCAGGGCATTGTATAAAAACTAAAACATAAGCTAAATGAATTTGCAGATTTCCCTAACACTTATTATACGTAAAGCACATGCTCTTGTTAATCCAACTGACCGAATGTGAAGTTTGCAAATTAATGTTACAAAACCGGCTAACATTGCTATGCATGTCTCAAAGCAACCGGCTTGTCAGATATGGGTGGTGTTGAGAGAGCACACAGGTCTTTAGCATTACACCGCGGTACGTGTTGGTGTTTCAGGCCCTGTATGAACATGGTACTGCAACCGTAGAATTAAATATTTGTTTGTCAAGGTTAAGAATGTAATCTATAAACACGTTGCTGTATATATTCAGCAATTTCTTTTCAAAATTTCCAATTGGTTAAAGATTTTTAGTGGTTTTGTGGTTTGTACGTCGCATTGGATTGACGTTAATTGACATTACTCTTGTTTTTTAAATTGATACAAGCTACGAAGAGTATGGTCTCATACATTTGTTGAGTCCAACAAACTTCCCATTACATGTTTTGGAACTACCGATTTTTACGATCCAAGATGACCATTAGCTTTAACGTATATTTGCTCACGAGGTGGCGCCACTGAACATTTATGTTCCCCGCGATATATAGCAACGATCAAACCACTCCTCCCATGTAATGCTAAACGTGTTTAACCCATCAACCGATCAATAACTTGCATTGCGAAGCATTGCTCACATTTCCGTCATAGCAAATGTCAGGCATGAATACTGCATCTATGTTAGTGTACCGAAACCAAGGGGGTGGGCATACTTGCTAATATCATTTATATCACATATATATTATGTTTTAATGTAATTTAAGAATATTTTACTTTACAGTCTGACCAACAATCATGTATTTGCGGAAAAATAAGTCGTACAAGAACTTGGATCCGGCAAGTCACAATTGCGTGCGTTGGAGTAAGTATTATTAACTGTTCTAAAGTGTAATCAATGGATTGTTGTCGCTCCTTTAGTTTACGTATAACGTCTTACAATAGTTGAGAGAAGTAATTGCAAAGAGGATACTTGTTTGCTGGTCATGATATATATATATATATATATATATATATATATATATATATATATATATATATATATATATATGATATATATATATATATCATGACCAACAAACAATATATATACATATATATACATATATATATATATATATATATATATGTATATATATTGTTTGTTGGTCATGATATATATATATACATATATCATATATATATATATATATATGTATATATATATATGCATACCTGAGAAATAAAACCGTGTTTATTTTATAATTGGCCAGTCATGATTCCATATATTAGGACATATGCTTAATAAAATACGTCCGGGTATTATGCATTTATAATTTACATTACATAATGGTAGGAGGTTCTCTTTGCGATAAATCGCTCTCTCTGATCGTCGACAACATCATTCGAGGGCGTGGTCGGATGGTCGTATTCAAGTAAGGACACAGTTGCTTATAATACTAATTCTTGCCTTATATACACCACTTGTAAACATTTCTGTCGTGCCTACACCTACTACTAGTCCGCGGCTCAGTTGGCTTTCCCGATTCATGAATATATCTGCCGATCTGGCCCAGTAGCAGTGAATAAACCTGAGTTACATGGTAGTGCTACAAGAGCGGAAGGAATCCATGTCTGACATCCTTCAGATATATGAAAGATACACTTTTTAACGCAAAAAAAGATAAACAAAATTAGATTTGGTCCTTAAAATTAGTATGTTCTTGAAAATTAAATGCAGATATCTAATGTGCATTACAACATCTTGAAATGTTTACTTTATAAAAATGTGTTACTGGAATGTCATCAAAAAACCAGAGGTCACTGTTTTAAATTTTGGTCGAAGGGATATAATGAGATTGGGAGAATTAATCTCTATTTTTCCTTCTCTACATAAATTGGTCATGCCTACCATCCATGAAATATGAAATATACACTTGTCCACAATGTAACAAAGGTAACTTTAGCTATGGTACTTAAACTATATTAAACAAGTATTTTTATACCTGTTGTCGTTTTGGACATCCATTAATAATGTGTTGTATAATTGAATACAAGTAGACCCATCTAAAATATATTACACTCTCTTGACATTTTGATATATTATAAAGCTACATGTTACTGGAATGTCAACAGAAAATCATAGGTCACTGTACTAAATTTTGATCCATGAGGCATAATGTGAATCGGTGAATAAATCTCTATTTTCCTTGTCTAGACAAATTGCTCGTGCCTGACATGTTATATTGTGTCCATTAGTTGTATGTCATTGCCCTTATTTGGTATCCGGTCGTCAAGGTGATCAGCCATTTGGCTATACGCAATCGAATGTTGTGTATTGTTTACCATGGAACCGAAACGATGCAGCAGTGTTTTGATGGATAGTGACAACTCTAACGCCTGACAGAAATATACACGTTCTTAAAGTAATCGGCCAAAGATGTGCTGCTGAAAAAACTAGTGAACTGTTTCCCTCGTTTGATTGCAATAGACGCGGACCCGTCTTCTTGCAGTTGTTGTGTATAGCCAAAGGCCGTTGGTATGATAGGCGGCCGGATGTCACGTAATCGCTAATGGACTCAACTACAGAGATTCACACCTGCAATGACGTAGGCAACAATGACGTTGTCATGCGAACAAACAGGTTGTACCACTTCGTCAGCGTTTCTCCCAGCGTCCTACTTAAATAGCCCTCATCACCAGTGCGCCACAGATAACTGCGTTGCGTGCTACGTAGCACACGTCTCAGAAAGTAGGACAAATAACTGTCCCACAGCCACTCATTTTGATAGGCGATTACAATTACCGTGTTAATCTCACACAAAGTGATGTACCTGGAGCCCAATTTGTGTACAGTTATGTATCGCAACATTCCAACTGTCAACTGAAGCGTTTGTTGGAATGCCAGGGATTTTTTTTTACACTCTAATATCGATACATAGTGTCACATTGCCAAAGGAAATCGTTGCGTTGTGATACTTTTTCGCAATTGTTAGTAGTTCCGTCATTATGCAATCAGGTGCTGTAGTTTGCTAGATTTAGGGATTTCAGAAACATTATCAGTACCTTGTACTACGCCTATGGTATATACTGGTGTTGCATGAATTGGTCATAGTTAACGGAATATACTGTTTTGTAAAGAAACCGGATCAAATCTTTACGAAACGTATCCAAATCACATCTCCTCAAGTCGATGTCCGCCACCTGTATCTCCGTCCATGAACGACCTGCAAATACATCGCAAGCAACACCTTCCCAGCTGGTACAACCACCAATTTTGTCGGTAGCGGGGTGGAAAGACTCCCCATTAAGGAATATTCCAAACAATTTATCCTATGGTAATATCTACCAGCTGTTCATTGCCACAGCGACGGTCGTCATTGCTAACGAGAGTGACAACAGTAATGACAATTCAGCTGATTTCAACGTCTCCAAGGCGATCCACAAAGGATGGATCAGAATCACAAAATCAGCGCAGCTCTTTGGTTCAACGACGTAGAAACAGGAAAAGAGGACAATCCTTCGCAGAAACTGCCGTAAGAAAGTCCTCAGTGCAGAATGAACGTCGTTATAATGAATGTCGTTTACGTAGAACTCAATGCAGAATGAATGTCGTTACAATGAATGTCGTTTACTTAGAACTGAAGGCAACTTGAGGAGTTAATATGTGAGACTGGCTTGATATATGTGTCAAGGTAACAGTACGCCGGATTTAAGTACACCTATGATTGATGTCATCGTAACCCGGCCGCATATCATTTTATTGGAACACTTAATCAGAACACACAATTAATTGGATCATTACAGTAAATGTATTATGTCCTGTATTGGTATCAGGTTTTCCAGGCATGATTTGTCGTTAATTGAATCACTGACTCACTGTCTGACTGACCAAATATCTGTCTGACTGTGTGACTGACCGACTGACTGACTGACTGGATAACTGACTGATTCATTCACCCACTCACTAACTCACATATGTGTGTGTGTGTGTGTGTGCGTGTGCGTGTGCGTGTGCGTGTGTGTGTGTGTGTGCGTGTGTGCGTGAGTGTGTGTGCGTGTGTGCGTGTGCGTGTGTGCGTGTGTGTGCGTGAGTGTGTGTGTGTGTGTGTGTGTGTGTATGTGCGTGAGTGTGTAATGGCGAGGGAGTGTGAGGAAGGTTTGCACACTGAATGACAGCGGGCGCACACAAAACCACCAGTGAATGAGTGAATGAGTGAATGAGTGAATGAGTGAATGAGTGAATGAGTGAATGAGTGAATGAGTGAATGAGTGAATGAGTGAATGAGTGAATGGGTGAATGAGTGAATGAGTGAATGAGTGAATGAATGAATGAATGAATGAATGAATGAGTGTGTGACTGTGAGAGTTAGTGAGTGAGTGAGTGAGTGAGTGAGTGAGTGAGTGAGTGAGTGAGTGAGTGAGTGAGTGAGTGAGTGAGTGAGTGAGTGAGTGAATGAATCAGTATGGAATCGATCTTTCATTCAGTCTCAGTCAGTCAGTCAGACAAATACTCAGTCAGACATACTTTTAGTCATTCAGACAGTTAGTCAGTAATTCAACGCACGAAAAAATATATATATCTATCTATCTATCTATCTATCTATGTATATATATATATATATATATATATATATATATATATATATATATATACATACATATATATACGTATATATATATATATATATACATACATATATATATATACGCATATATATACATATATATATATATATATGTATATATCATCAACATCATCGTCATTGTGTAGCCATAGTTTCCCGTGATTGGACGAAGGCCTCAGCATGTCGTTTCCAGATTTGACATTTGCGCTGGCTTCTGCCAGTTGATGCCTTTCCAGTACTCTCCTTGTTCGTTTCTCCACCGTCTTACTGGTCTTCCTTTAGATCGTTTCCCTTCGGGAAACTATCTATATACACACATATGTATATATACACATATACATGCACACACATCTCACGGATCTACTGATGTGTGATGTGCACTCTCACGTATACTTGAACGTTCACTCCCACGTATAAAAGGTCGTGCACTTTCAGGCATACAGCAACATGGCCTACTATACATGCATTGTCACTTACGAATGGACGGTTAATTTGACCATTTATGCCAAAAACTGAACATGACAAGTTTATGTTTTATTGCATTTTATTAGTCCATTTGGTTATGATAACATGTATTTTCGGTTTCATTAATGTAGCGTGTTTCTAAATGTTACACCTGAGGTGGTCCCTTTAGAGCCACCTGGGCGCGAGAGGGTACGTGAACATTGAGAGCTGTGCTGGCCTATTTGAGACACAACGGGGCATGTACATGTACATGTACATGTACATGTACATGAAAACTAAACCAGTAACCATGAGTTTACAAAGTACACTGTCAAGTAATTATGTCACAGTAAATTTATATAAAGGTAAATTATTTTGTAACGCATTATCAAGTTAATACGATTGCTTGAAACACTTTACACTTTACCACTAGGCAGAACTGTTCATTGCAATACCAACGTGACTTATCTGGCCTGTGTGTAACTACTGCGTTAAGCCTATTGCACTATTGTCAATATGCCGCTGTTGCCGTATGCCGTATTTAGATGGCTGAGTAAACTGAGGCAACGTCGAGTGAACGAAATTGCCGAAACTTCAAAACGGCAGCGCCAAGAGTCGAAAACATACGTCTACGTATTCGACTGCTGCCTACCTCAAGAATTACACATGTCACTTCGGTTATCTCATCTCACCTTTCACATATGTTTCACCTATCACACCTGTCACACCCATCACACCTATCACACCGGTTACACCTATCGCAAATGTTACATTAGTTACATATGTTACACATGTCACACCTCTTACACCTGTCAAACATGTTACACTTGTTACACGTTACACCTGTCACATATGTTACACCTGTTACACATCTGTCACACATGTTACACATGTTGCAAATGACACACCTGTTACACCTATCACATATGTCCATCACACATGTCATATATATATCTCCCTCTCCTCGTGCCCGGGTGGCTCTATTTGGACCAGTAACATATGACTGAATTTTTCCACGGTAAAACTAACGCCAGTCTTTTCAACATTTGTGGCAGAGTTTATGCACATGTTATCTCTAAAAGTATATAATATCTTTGTCAAGGAATTAGAATGAAGGAAATGATCACATACGTTCGGTTTGTAGTCATGGCGTTTTGGAAGAAGGCTAATGACGTCACTGGTGTAATGTCAATTTTGAGATAAATCACTTTGTTATTCCCCTTTGTTGGCTTAATCTCCCGTGGTAATAAAACAAAGAACTGATTATTTTATAATTGTTTTGTTAGCGCGTGGAGAGGTCATGAATTTGTGGTCTCTTTAGAACCCCCCTCGGCATGACTGGGTTATTCCCACGTAAATAAGTACTTTCTATCTCATGTTAACATACACGAACACTGTCACATTGCGCGCACTGAGGATGTTTAGCGAAGGAGAATATCGTTTACAAAAAACATAAATCAAATCAAATCAAATTTATTGATACACCACATATCTCTACAAAATAGATTCAGGGGTGTTTACAAAGTACACTGTCAAGTAATTATGTCACAGTATATTTATATAAAGGTAAATTATTTTGTAACGCATTATCAAGTTAATACGATTGCTTGAAACACTTTACACTTTACCACTAGGCAGAACTGTTCATTGCAATACCAACGTGACTTATCTGGCCTGTGTGTAACTACTGCGTTAAGCCTATTGCACTATTGTCAATACGCCGCTGTTGCCGTATGCTGATTTAGATGGCTGAGTAAACTGAGGCAACGTCGAGTGAACGAAATTGCCGAAACTTCAAAACGGCTGCGAGAAGAGTCGAAAACATACGTCTACGTGTTCGACTGCTGCCTACCTCAAGAATTACACATATCACATCGGTTACCTCAGTCTCACCTTTCACATATGTTTCACCTATCACACCTGTGACACCCATCACACCTATCACACCGGTTACACCTATCACAAGTGTTACATTAGTAACATATGTTACACATGTCACACCGCTTACACCTGTCACACATGTTACACTTGTTACACGTTACACCTGTCACATATGTTACACCTGTTACACATTTGTCACACATGTTACACATGTTGCAAATGTCACACTTGTTACACCTATCACATATGTCTGTCACACATGTATATATATATATATCCCTCTCCTCGTGCCCGAGTGGCTCTATTTGGACCAGTAATATATGACTGAATTTGTCCATGGTAAAACTAACGCCAGTCTTTTCAACATTTGTGGCAGAGTTTATGCACATGCTATCTCTAAAAGTATATAATATCTATGTTAAGGACTTAGAATGAAGGAAATGAACACATACGTTCGGTTTGTAGTCACGGCGTTTTGGAAGAAGGCAAACTTCGCGATAATAACGTCACTGGTGTAATGTCAATTTTGAGATAAATCACTTTGTTATTCACCTTTGTTGGCATACTCTCCCGTGGTAATAACACAAAGAACTGGTTATTTTATAATTGTTTTGTTAGCGCGTGGAGAGGTCATGGATATGTGGTCTCTTTAGAACCCCCCTCGGCATGACTGGGTTATTCCCACGTAAATAAGTACTTGCTATCTCATGTTAACATAGACGAACACTGTCACATTGCGCGCAATGAGGATGTTTAGCGAAGGAGAATATCGTTTACAAAAAAACATAAATCAAATCAAATTTATTTATACACCACATATCTCTACATAATAGATTCAGGGGTGTTTACAAACTAAACATGGTGTAAGAATACATTACGTTGTCGTTATAATATTACAATACATGAGTTACATATGCTAACATAACAACACATTTCGATTATTATGTACGCCATATATAACATTAAGATTTATATATGCATATATTTAAAAGGACAATAAATTACGAAAAAGCGCGATTAAAGAGAAAGGTTTTCAGGTCTCTCCTAAAACGTCCAGAGTCACGTTGGCTTCTTAGCTCTAGTGGAAGAGAGGTCCAGAGGGTGGGACCTGCACTTGAAAATGCGCGTCGGCCGTACCATTCCAGGTTATCTCTAGGAACAACCATGAGGAACTGGTCGGCCGAGCGAAGAGTATGACCGGGAACATATGCACATATACGGTCAGCAAGGTACTGTGTAGTGTTTTATACACAGCGCCGTGCATCAAGGTGAACAGTTTAAATTGAATTCGCTTCGCCATAGGTAGCAAATGCAGCTCTCGTAGTGCCGCCGTCATGCTGTGTTGGTCACGCCGACGTAAGCAGAAGTCGGTGCAAGAAGGTTCCAGCAATGCCGTACAGGGCCGCGTTTCCGAAGTCGAATCGCGACGTGACTAACGCATGTACAAGCGACTTGCACGCTGAAAGCGAGAGAGATGATCGAATTCGCACTATGCCACGTAGTTGGGCGTACGCAGCCCGACAGGTACGGCTAATGTGTGCGGCCATCGACATCGTGGAGTCGAGCTCTACTCCAAGGTCACGTATGTTGGCGGAAGTGCTGACATTGCAACCGCAGATGTCGATGGGAAGAGGCGGTGGCTGTGGAACACGGTTGTTTGGTGCTACAAACAGTATCGCCTCTGTCTTCGCCTCGTTCAAAAGCAGGTAGCGCGACGCTAGCAATGCTTTCACGTCAGCCACACCACGGGATATCCGGTCGGTAGCGGACGCAGAATCATTACTAACAATGTAATCCGAAACAACAATAACTGATATTTTGTATGAATATGAGGACAACAATGTTTTACAAATATCGGTCCGAAGCGTAAAATATTGATGTCCGGCGCCAGATGAAACTGTTTATAACCCACCCGCTCCCCACACTAATATTGGAACTTTTAGACCAAATTAGCATACAGCTTGCAACAATTTTCAACGTGTCGTTAAAATAGATGGTTGTTTCTCTAGAATGGAAAGACGCAAACATTATGCCATTATATAAACTGGGTTCGATTAGTATGTCAGATAACTACAGACCAGTGAGCTGAACGTCTGCGGTTGGCAAATTGATAGAAAGGGCTCCTATCGACCAACGGTAAGATCGTTCAAAAACGATGCGCCCGAAATGGCTGTAGGTGCTGGAAGGTATTCACACTAAATACACTTGCTAAAGTCATCATAAGATACACACAAGCATTATGTTTTCCCGAAAGTCAGTATTCTTTGCGACATGAAACAAGTTATTTCAGTTATCGACTGTCTATGTTTTATCCATATGTTTGAACTAAACAATGCTATACCTGCCTAAGGTAGTTGCAAGTTGTAATCAACATGGTTGTATAAGTCAAAAATATCAAACTAGAACCTCTTCGCTTTCCAGAAATCATAATAAAAATGAATGGAGGAAGTTCGACATTTTAACAAAAACATTAGGCGTTGGTAAAATTTAAAAAAATCTATCCCCTCTTGCTAGAATCACCCATGCCCCTCGTTAATCTCAAACTACGTGTTATGTAGGTGCATCACCGCGTTCTGCCATGTGTCGTGCAGTTACAGTCGATGAGTTCTTGGATTATTCCAATAATCACTTCGATGTTTTTCAACGTCGTCTCAGATCATCGACGGACGTGTATTAGATTACCTTTCTTCTTCTCTTTCACAGCCGCATTTGTATTTTATAAAAAATGAGCTTATACAGGAGACACCGATCAAACATCAAACACCGTCTATCATGCCGCCGTAGTATTCTTGATTGGATGTACAACTTTTTTTATTCCAAAATGTATTGAGATCCGGGATGATATTAACCTTGTTTAGGTTGCTGTTCATGAATCGACATATGTCACACAAGAGATCATTGCCTGGCAGCCATGGTTGGCAGGTGTAGTTTTGTTTCCAAGCGAAGTACTCATTGTACAGGTTGTCATTGTTATCTAACTTGTGTAGGTATGCCGCCAAGGCTTTCGGTGACGCGAAATCTTTGATATCAATGTAAGAATGCGTCGGCAAAAACATCTTGTAATTGCTTCCTCCAAGGACAATCGGAACAATTCCGTTTTGCATGCGTGACCACACTTTCTCTGTGATGTAGTCAGGACAAATAGAATTCTCAAATGCCAAGTAAAATTTGTAAATTCGGAACAAATCATTCATGCAAGAAGTGGTGCTTTTACACACTTCATCGTCGCACTTTCCAACTACATCAATAACTGTTTTTCTGCACACATTTTTGCCGCAACGTCCAATAATATCAATGTTGATATGCCGTTTCAATGCATTCACATACATTTCCCTTTTGCTTGAACTTGTACATTGGCTAACAGCCCACAATACTAGGCGAGTTTTATCTTTGGCATAATTTTCCAAACTATGTTGATGTGTTGTCGTTCCATTTATCCATGGAATTGAATCAGCTCTGTTTTTGTAGACACGTCGTATTGTGTCGGTGATGCTGCTCGGGTCTTTCTCAACTTTCTCCCGATTCGGAAGACATATTCCGTACGGCCTGACGATGTCAGCATCCATTGTGTACGCTATCGTCCAGTTGAACCAGGTATTTTGAGGCATCTGGACTCCTGGGATTCTATCGGGCGCTTCTTCCAAAAACGACATCCAGTGTTGATGTGGCAGTCGGAATGATGGCAATGCGTTTTCATTACTACTGAATCTGGTGTGAAACAATATAATATCGCTAACGTTATACAATGAATGATTGCTGGAATATTCACACGGTATTGGCGTGTAGCACTGGGCCACTCCCTCCAAACCTGCTTTTCGCCCAAACCAAAACTTGTGTCCGTCATTCTTTGTTGTCCACGTAAGTATCCGAATGATGCGTTTATGGTAGGCAGGGTTCCTTTTATGCGTTTGATTCCCACTCACATTGGGGACATGTGTGTCACGCGACTGGTCAGTTTTTGTGATTAAATTACCCACGGCTCCTGATGGAAATAATGTCTTCGTCATATTCCAGCCATCCTGCATTTTGGTAGATCTAGTACTCGGTCTTGCCGTGACTCTCCCAATTGTGAACGTGTGCGTTTGCAGTAGAGTCACATAGTTGGGATTATTATATAGCATGACAGAGATCACCACAAATGGAATGATGAAAACTACCAACGTCCAGTGCTGTGATAGACTGAAAAAGAGGGGGATATACAATATCAGTTTTGACGTGTTTCTATTAAAACCCGACTAAAAAGCGACGATTATTAATTATATCTAACTATAATCGAGCTAGGGTGTGCGTGTGCGTGTGCGTGTGCGTGTGCGTGTGCGTGTGCGTGTGCGTGCTTTGTGTGTGTGTGTGTGTGTGAATGGTGTGTGTGTGTTTGTGTGTGTGTGTGTGTGTGTGTGTGTGTGTGTGTGTGTGTGTGTGTGTGTGTGTGTGTGTGTGTGTGTGTGTGTGTGTGTGTGTGTGTGTGTGTGTGTGTGTGTGTGTGTGTGTGTGTGTGTGTGTAAGAAAGAGAGAGAGTGTGTGTGTATGCTTGTGTGTGCGTTTGGATGTGAGTGTGTGTATGTGTGTATGAGTGACTATGCGTGTATGTATATATGATCGATTCTCACGAAACCTGGACACACTGTCGATTTGGTGTTTTCATTTTTTTGTACGATACAGTAGACATATCGAACATTAGATTTGAAAACAAAACAATGGACATATGTCAGGGAGAGTTGTTTGTTGTTATATGTCCAATTCGTGTGATACCACGCGAAACACATAGACCGTCTCTATAGTAATACGTCATTACGCATTTCTGATGGTTTTCTGATGCATAGGATAGACAAACAGTCATGCGGAACGTAAATTCATCAGGTGTCAACGCACACATTAATAGTGTCTGGTCGTTTAAATTGGTTGTATTTATTTGCACTTCGTCCACGTCATACATCACATCATGTCAAATGCTATCTTTTCTTATGTGGTGCATAGAAAATAATGTTGTTATTTCTGACTTAATAGTAATAATAGTAATAATATTGACTTCTTATGCGCCAATATCCTCGAACATCAAACACAGTGGCGCAACTAAACCAAAAGATTAAGCAAACTCGTTATAGTGTACAATGCTTGAGTCGTCAACAGATGTATGAGAATGCTAGGAAGATAAAGAGGATATGCAATATTAAAATGTAGGTTTTTAGACTCAGAATCAATTTATTTGATCTATAAATACGATACATATACAACAAATAACTTACGTAATATATAAGGACATTCTGTTGAATTTTGTCAATGTCATACAAATTTAACAACTAAAATATTTTGAAAATAAGACTTGTTTGAGCATTATATTGATTTAAGGATATTATTCGTATTTCTTTATTTGTAATTTGAAAATTGGATGTGCCTGATGACCCCATAAAAAGAAGCCATAAACAAACAGTGTCAACAAAATCAATGGTTCGATGTTAGGCTTATACTGGCGTCGCCTGATTGTAAGACACATGACACGAAACCAACGCGTCTACTGACTGAGCTACCTAGATCAACGAAATTTCACTGACTGATTTCAGTTGTTATGATAAATTGTACAACTCCTCCTTCATATATCGACATTCTAGTGAAATTACGAGATTATACAGCGTTACTTTCTGTAGCTGGATACAATATATATATATATATATATATATATATCTGTTTGCTATGTATGTTTGTTGGTGTAGATAATCTCCCGTGGGTTGCAATCGATATGACCATTCAGGTCAGCGAAACCTCGTCGGCTTGTAGGCCCATTCGTGTTCATTGGTTTGAATAAAGTTGGATTCATGTGGAACCGTAAGATAACTGTTTGTTCCTCTATGATGACTAGTGTTTGTACTGCATCGGACTATTGCACAATAACTAATTGTGACGCTCGCTTCGACCGAAAGGCTATCCTTGTAAACATGCTCTGAACGCATGGAAGGGGTTGGCCTGATGCGAATTCAATTTATATTTAATTAAACAATTCAAGTAACAGTAAACAAATGTCCTCAATTATAATTTGTTATCTGTTGTTTGCATGCATACTCTTGTGCAGTGAGATTTTATTTTCGAAAGTGTATTCCTAACATTGTTTTGCTATTGAGTACAGGCATAGATTTTCAGCCATTTCAGTTTATTTCCTGATGCAATGCTGGATTCCTAAAGTGTGCAGCTTTGTGAAGCAACTGATACATTATTTTGTAACTTCAAATGTTAACACTATTAATATCACAAACCTTACCTGTGTATTTGTCTTTTGGTCAATGGTTGCCAAGTGGAGTCGGGCTGTGATGTCTTGACGGCTGAACTTCTTCCACTTGGGTACATACTTGCGGAAGAGGGCGTGTAAGCTCTCCAGTTCACCAGTGTTAACACACTTCATAACGTTCTCTATATCATACAGTAGGCGGCAGTCCAGTATAACCTTCTGGACAGTGAAGGCAACTATACCTTCAGTGAGCCATGGTTTTGTGTTCACTTCTGTTGTGTATACGTTGTATTACTGCACTTCTGGTACAACTCTGCGCCCGCTGTCCAAGAATGGTAATGCTTGATGTGATGGAGGAGCAAGATCCACATCTCCTTCATCAAGCGGGGATTACCACCACAAGCTGATGCGCAATACCACATTTGGTTGGCAATTGCGCCTATCGAAGGGACAACCTAAACTTTCTTGACAGGCAAAAACCTTTATTTCTTGTTAGTCCTCTAGCAAAGTCTAATGCTGGGATGTCTGTCAGTGGCAAGTGTGGTGCTCTTCACCCCATCGTCAGTCAGGTTGTCTAAGCAGCGTTTCAGGCCTTCCACTTCCATCATCCAGTAACTATCTTGACCTCTGTGACCCGAACAGTTTCTTGAGCAATGATGAGTTGGCTGTCAGTGTCCATGATGAAGTAAATGCCAAATGTAGCGTTGTGTCCTGGATTGTCACATCTTGCATCGCCTGATGCGACCACGCTCTGTCCGGCCATAGCTGATATGATGGCCTCTGAATGGCATGTCCACATGTCCTCTATCTCTGGCAGTATGTATGCCCGCTGTATGTTGTAGCACTGGCGGGAGTGACAAGGCGCATAGGTTCATTAGGTTGACCAACTTGTACACAGTGAATGAATGTCCAGTCAGGAAGAGGACGCTTGGTGTCAACAAGTTACTCTCATAAATGTTACCAATCTTGGGTTGCGAGTGCCACATGAACGAGTGGCCATCAACACGTCCCGTGGTCACAACCACTGCAAACCCAGTCACTGTGATGTTAGGCTTTGATTTAAGTGGTTTATTGCAGTTTGGTGTTTTAGCAGGTGCAGAAAAGTGAAATGATGTTTTTCTCACAAATGACAAACTTTCTCTCTTTCCCATTAGTGTAAAAACCGCTTGAGTCATCACCAGTGATATCGGTGTTGAATGCTTTGCTATCTATTTAGATGCCGTGATAGGCGTTGTACAGGCTGGAGGAGGTTTTCAACAGGCAAAGATAGGTGACCATAAATGACTTTGTGCAATATGGCGAGGCGTCTGTTTGTTCGTCTGGTTGTTAGTTGTTCTAGGTTTATTTTTTAAAACATTTCTGACACGCATCCAGTTTCTCTGGATGTATAGTCATTAAGGCAAAAGCGAGCTGCTCGTCTTTGGACCATTTCTATTTTGTTGATGAGGACCTGGGTGTGGGGGTCCCACACTGGTGATGAATATTCTTGGAGTGATTGGACAAGGGTTGTGTAGGCAATTGTTTTAATGTTTTGGGGTCACAAGTAGAGACTGCGTCTAGTAAATGCTAGAGGTCTGTTCTGTGTGTTCCTATGAGGTTTGTTCTGTGTGTTCCTGTGAGGTCTGTTCTGTGTGTTCCTATGAGGTATGTTCTGTGTGTTCCTGTGAGGTATGTTCTGTGTGTTCCTGTGAGGTCTGTTCTGTGTGTTCCTGTGAGGTCTGTTCTGTGTGTTCCTGTGAGGTCTGTTCTGTGTGTTCCTATGAGGTCTGTTCTGTGTGTTCCTATGAGGTATGTTCTGTGGGTTCCTATGAGGTATGTTCTGTGTGTTCCTGTGAGGTCTGTTCTGTGTGTTCCTATGAGGTCTGTTCTGTGTGTTCCTGTGAGGTATGTTCTGTGTGTTCCTGTGAGGTATGTTCTGTGTGTTCCTGTGAGGTCTGTTCTGTGTGTTCCTGTGAGGTCTGTTCTGTGTGTTCCTGTGAGGTCTGTTCTGTGTGTTCCTATGAGGTCTGTTCTGTGTGTTCCTATGAGGTCAGTTCTGTGGGTTCCTATGAGGTATGTTCTGTGTGTTCCTATGAGGTATGTTCTGTGTGTTCCTGTGAGGTGTGTTCTGTGTGTTCCTGTGAGGTATGTTCTGTGTGTTCCTGTGAGGTATGTTCTGTGTGTTCCTATATGTCTTTTCTGTGTGTTCCTATGAGGTCAGTCTTTAGTGCTATAAGGACTCCTCCTTTTGAGTTGTCAAAGTCTCTGTCTTTTCGAATGATTGAATATTTGGAGGGGAACATTTGTGAGCAGTGCAATATTGTTTTCGTAAAATATGATTGTGGGATATTTGTTCCGCTAATACCGCCAGCTTGCTATTTACTTGGCAGCAGAAATAATATATTTATAAATTAGATAATCAACGTCAACAGATAGTGCGTCGACACGCCTGGGCTTGGACTCGGGTCGGGACGGCAGGAAATATCGCAATCAATTTACGTAAAATCAAGAATACAAATTACCTTGTTGTGCTAAGGACGCCGCAGTCTTCTATTACTCGTCGTTGTTTCGTTATGCAAGGGTAGATACTAGAGTGCATGTTTCGCAAACTTTTATTATGTTCGTTATTTCGATCAACGTCTAAATCGAATTAGAAAGAAAAAAGGCGGACAACTGTTTCTCTTTGTATGAACCCGCCGTTGACCTATCAACGTCATCACCGTATGGCACGCTGATTGGGTAATTAGGCGCAACTCCGAACAACTATTGATTGAGATTGGGGGTAGCCCCAACTTGAACGAATCCTGACGACTCCGTCGACGCCGTGACAAATCGTGCCTATACCGCTGTATACACGAGCAACTAGTTGTCGGATCAGTTGGGTAACACCGAGTTGGTCAACTAGTCCGCCAACTAGTTGGTTGTGAAAACTGGCCTTAAGTCGCGCCTAGTTTTCACTTTTGAGTCAACGGGACCAAATCGCAGGCCATTGTCATAAGATCCTCTAGCATATGCGCACCGATAACAATAACACAATAAGTTGCGCATGCATGCCGCAATACCTGTTCAGAATTTCGCGGATACGTGACAATTTAACGACCGGAACAACTTAGCGTCTAATGCATTCGCTAGTGACGTCGATGATCGACTATGGAAATGGGATGTTGTACGGAGTGTCAGACCGTTTGCTCCACAGCTTTGATATGGTCCAGCACTCGGCAGCTAGAATTGTTCTGCGAATGAGGCGCGGTGACCGGCACAGTATCACAGCGGCACTGAGGCGCTTGTACTGGTTGTCGGTGAAGGACGTTGAAGACAGGGATCACTATTTGATACTCTGAGCGCCACTTCGCCGGTAGCCAGTGAGGAAATTTAAGTCCTGCGGTGATGCTCTGGTGTCCGTCGCTGCGCTGGATATGTGGAGCTACTCTGACCGCGGACAGCTGGACCGTCTCTGGCGATGTATCAGGCGGTCACTGATACCGTGGAGCACCGCGTTGCCATGGTTTCTTCGTGGCGTCACGAGCGAGTGTACTAAAGTCTTACACGTCGTAGTTTTGAGTTTTTCGCGTATTTTGGCGATTCGGAACACTTGGAAGTATGCGACACGCGATGTGTGATCGAGTATATCGAAAGGAGATATAGTTTTATTTATTAATATTTTATTGTATATTTATTTATTTATACTATACGTAATTGTTGTATGTAACGTGTATTGAATAATAATTCAAAATCATAATTGTTTAGCACCGTTTTATTTTAGCAATTTTATAGACGTTATATTTTATTACTCACCGTTTAGTTGCTCTGTTAATCATTACACAAGTATTAGCATTTTAGACACACTGTCAACATCATTGAACAGAGTTGTACTTTGGAATTGAGTGTTTAAATAAAGCTATAATTATTATTATTATCTTAGACGTAATGTTTTATACATGTGATAATAACGCATGCCAGGTAATGATGAGTGAACGAGAACGATTGCTAAATGTGCTCAATGCCATTTTTATGTCACCCTTACAACACGCCTCCCATTCTGTGTGCGCAGGTTGACATCGAACTTCACGAGCGCTTCGTTTTCCGCTGATGTGATGGTCTGCTTGCCGCTATCTACGTGCCGTTCATATTAATGGAATGACACATGGATACGTTCTTCAAGACACCTAAGACTGCTGACTGGAAGTTGGTTAACGAACTGGTCGAGCATTTAACGAAGCGACGTTACGATGTTTTCTGCGCAAGGTTTCTGACTCGCCAGGACGCCAACGCCTGGAACAAGTGGCCACAAGATGACATTTGGAAACACCAAGGTGTAAACTTCAAATAAATGTGATACTTAGGAGACACCTCAGAATGTCGATATCATATATCAGACATAATTGCTTTCAGCTGGCCTCAGCCCACCCCTACCCCCTCAGACGAAAGTTTGCAGACACTGCTATAGTGATATCAATACATTAACAGTATCGGAACGAAGCGTAAATAGCATATGCCAAACAAAACTGCCTTGCCCCCATCCTCCAAGCGAAAATAACATCGTTCGATACATCGACGATACATCGACGTTTACAGATGATCCCTTATATACTATACGTTATAATGTTGTGTCAACCCTATCTGATTACATGCAACTTCCACATGTTACTTACAACACAAACAAAACAGTGACCTTACAGGAAACCAAACAGTGGTCTACATTCAAGATGTGGTCTTTGTGAACAGCATATGCGATAATGAGCTTCTATAACTCATTGTTTACTTACCACACACAAATTTTCGTCACTTTGGGCCGGTTTACCCACTTCAATGAAAAAAACAATATTGCCTATAACACCAATTTCCATCACACAAAATAGTGCATGGCAAAAATACCTTCTATATTTTACTTGAAAAAGTATGTTCATTAAACTATCACTATTATGGTTTATCATACTTTGGGTAAACAGCTTCGTCGCAAATTGATTAGTGGAATAATAACATGTGTAGTTATACATTTATTAGTAACTACTATCACAAGAAAGGATGACTCCGAGAAAGATACAGTCATCTTTCACTTAGACATCCTTCTTGCCTTGTCTAATTGTTTAAAATGTATACTACGTCAACAGGTTGAAGGAGCAAACGTTGAAGAAGAGTGCACACAATACCTTACATTTACTCTAGCAGAGTGGTTAAACTATACGGATCACGACGCGTCAGCGTGAGAGGGTTTTGCTTTCAGACAACAATTATTCTTTTGAAAGTACACACTCGTCTAGTTATATATATATTAAATGGTACGTGTACCTTTATATATATATATATATATACGGTGTCTGACCACTTTCCTCGATATTGTAAAACGTTCCAATACGCATTATTAATACATTTATTACACACTATCGCCACGTAATATTATTAACTGTATTGTAATTTTGAAACTGCCAATGTTGATTTGACATGCATTTGTGTACATTAACAAACGTTTCCGTCACGGACGTTCCGTGTTATCATAATATGTTATCAATTACAATAAAATTATCTTAATTGTACTGCCGCAGTTTTAAATGCTTTTTGCGACTTACTATATACGCCACTGATGTTCAGTTACATACTACTATATATTACGAGGCCTCGACAATAGCACTGGCCCGTTGGCCCGGCGCCTTTTTGAGGCTGTCGGTTCGGGTCACCAGGTTTCATATTTTACTGGCCCGCCGGGCCACTGGTTTCAATCCGATTAACCACAATCGTGTTTTCGGTAACCCGACAGTAGTATATAGGGCAATCTGGATCGGTATCCTAAGGAGTTTAAGAGGAGTTTGAGAGTGATACTAGTGCTATTAGGGAGGTTTCGAAAGCCGCCCCCCTGAGTGAAGTGAGTAGTCACGTGACCGTATGTGTGAGCGTGTGTAGCGCCTTCTGGCGGTGGAATGAGCAGCCATGGAAGGGTTATTGTGTATATATGAGAGTCGAAAGACCGAAGAGGGAATTGTAATAACAAAAGATCAAAGAGGAAAGGTATTGAAAGAAACGAAAGATCAAAGAGTCATAACGAAAGATCAAAGAGAAAAGTTTTAAAAGGTGATGAAAGGTGTATAATGAGAGATAAAGAAGTAAACGGAATGATGTAATAACGAAAGAACAAAGAGAAAACGTTATAATATATATATATATATATATATGAAACTTTAAAATGTGTATAGGTATGCTTGTATGTATGTATGTATGTGTGTATGAAAGAGAGATTATATATATATATATATATATATATATATATATATATATATATATATATAATATAATATAATAACCAACAAACACCACAGTTTGAAAGTTGAATGTTTTATTGATGTCAACGATCTATTACATCTTCAAAACCGTCATCTCTATCGTCTGTCTCCGCACACCAATTTTCCATATCCCCCGTGTCTATAGGGGCAACAGGGTCGGGGTCAACCCAAGGGTTGGGGGGATCGTAACGTCCCCGTGTCCGGAGCAGCTCCGCCATGACGTTACAGAACATATAACTGTGATACTCGCGGAGCTCTTCGTCTCTGGAACATACATTAAAACTCTCAAACCATATGAACGAGACGTTAAATATATGAAAACTTTGAAAATATCTTCTCTGAAACATATATGAAAACGTTGAAAATGATCAAGCGAGTGGAATAAGGCAGCGATGTAACCGGACACCGCGTAGGGAAGCGACACACGATAAAAGGGCAAGCTAGATCAACGGACTATGATACAATACGTAATGGAGACGTCTGCTGACGCAATCGGTAACCAAACACCACGTAGCTAGTCGAAACGACAAACATTGAAGAAAATAGTAAAATAATCGTTGAACACTCACATGTAATCATCAATATCGGAGTCACTACTCCAGGTATCGTCAGTATCATAACCATCGGGAGACCTGAAAGGTAATAAGATAACCTTGATACATAACGAACGTAAGCATAGACAACCGTGAGTGACACATAACGAACGTAAGAGCATATTATAATAGAGGTGAAACGTCACAGGTAGTTTATGTGAAGAACACTGTGATTATGTATGATATGTATAGGATATATATCGGATGAAACAAAGCAAAGAATATATATATATATATATATATATATATATAGAGGAGAGGGAGACAGAGGAGGATAGGAAGGCAGAGAAGGCGAGGGAAGAGAGGAGAGGGAGACAGGGGAGGATAGGAAGGCAGAGGAGGCGAGGGAAGAGAGGAGAGGGAGACAGAGGAGGATAGGAAGGCAGAGAAGGCGAGGAAAGAGAGGAGAGGGAGACAGAGGAGGATAGGAAGGAAGAGAAGACGAGGAAAGACAGGAGAGGGAGACAGAGGAGGAGAGGAAGGCAGAGGAGGCGAGGAAAGAGAGGAGAGGGAGACAGAGGAGGATAGGAAGGCAGCGAAGGCGAGGAAAGAGAGGAGAGGGAGACAGAGGAGGATAGGAAGGCAGAGAATGCGAGGAAAGAGAGGAGAGGGAGACAGAGGAGAATAGGAAGGCAGAGGAGGCGAAGAAAGAGAGGAGAGGGAGACAGAGGAGGATAGGAAGGTAGAGAAGGTGAGGGAAGTGAGGAGAGGGAAACGGGGAGGATAGTAAGGCAGAGAAGGCGAGGGAAGAGAGGAGAGGTAGACAGAGGAGGATAGGAAGGCAGAGAAGGCGAAGAAAGAGAGGAGTGGGAGACAGGGGAGGATAGGAAGGCAGAGAAGGCGAGGGAAGAGAGGAGAGGGATACAGAGGAGGATAGGAAGGCAGAGAAGGCGAGGAAATACTTGGGAGGTCAAGCGTATGTCAAGCGATAAAATACAAAGTTTGCAGCACTTACTTATTGGAGACGTATAATATTCATCTTGTCCTCGGGACATGCCTTGTCGTGAGCGCTCGCCATCTTTAGCAGTCGGAGTGAAGTTGCGTTGTTCGAAGTCGGTAGAAAGTAATATGCTCCACTAGAGTTTTGTTAGGTTTATATACGCAAACCCGATAGAGGCGTTATGTCTTTTCAATCACGAGACAGTACAGACAATGGAGTCACGAGTTGAACTCCGCTCTCTGCCCGTGCTCGTTAGCGGGTGCAGTATGAGATAAGCCGCGTGACTCGACACTCACGAGAAGCCACTACGCTACGTCCATCCATACACGTGTTCCAACTTCCAACAGTTTACTTACCACAATTCTCATTCTTCAAACTGTCATATACATCTTGTGTCACAGGTGCTCATTAGCGGGTGCATTCCGTACATGGTCTAGCCTATTACATGTCTGCCTTCCATACATGGTCTAGCTTGTTACATGTTTGCCTTCCATACATGGTCTAGCTTGTTACATGTCTACCTTCCATACATGGTCTAGTTTGTTACATGTTTGCCTTCCATACATGGTCTAGCTTGTTACATGTTTGCCTTTCGTACATGGTCTAGCTTGTTACATGTTGACCTTCCATACATGGACTAGCTTGTTACATGTTTGCCTTCCATACATGGTCTAGCTTGTTACATGTTTGCCATCCATACATGGTCTAGCCTGTTACATGTTTGCCTTTCGTACATGGTCTAGTTTGTTACATGTTGACCTTCCATAGATGGACTAACATGTTACATGTTTGCCTTCCATGCACGGTCTACCTTGTTACATATTTGCCTTTCATACATGGACTAGCTTGTTACATGTTTCCCTTCCATCCATGGTCTAGCTTGCTACATGTTTGCCTTCTGTACCTGGTTTAGCTTGTTACATGTCTGCCTTCCATACATGGACTAGCTTGTTACCTGTTTACTATCCATACATGGTCTAGCTTGTTACATGTTTGCCTTCCATACACGGACTAGCTTGTTACGTGTTTGCCTTCTATACATGGTCTGGCTTGTTACATGTCTGCCTTCCATACATGGTCTAACTTGCTACATGTCTGACTTCCATACATGGTCTAACTTGTGACATGTTTGCCTTCCATACATGGTCTAGCTTGTTACATGGTTGCCTTCCATACATGGTCTAGCTTGTTACATGTCTGCCTTCCATATATGGTCTAGCTTGTTACATGTTTGCCTTTCATACATGGTCTAGCCTGTTACATGGCTGCCTTCCGTACATGGACTAGCTTGTTACATGTTGGCCTTCCGTACATGGTCTAGCTTGTTACAAGTTTGCCTTCCATACATGGTCTAGCTTGTTACATGTTTGCCTTCCGTACATGGTCTAGCTTGTTACATGTCTACCTTCCATACATGGACTAGCTTGTTACCTGTTTGCTATCCATACATGGACTAGCTTGTTACATGTTGGCCTTCCGTACATGGTCTAGCTTGTTACAAGTTTGCCTTCCATACATGGTCTAGCTTGTTACATGTTTGCCTTCCGTACATGGTCTTGCTTGTTACATGTCTGCCTTCCATACATGGACTAGCTTGTTACCTGTTTGCTATCCATACATGGTCTAGCTTGTTACATGTTTGCCTTCCATACACGGACTAGCTTGTTACATGTTTGCCTTCCATACATGGTCTGGCTTGTTACATGTCTGCCTTCCATACATGGTCTAGCTTGCTACATGTCTGCCTTCCATACATGATCTAACTTGTGACATGTTTGCCTTCCATACATGGTCTAGCTTGTTACATGTTTGCCTTCCATACACGGACTAGCTTGTTACATGTTTGCCTTCCGTACATGGTTTAGCTTGTTACATGTCTGCCTTCCATATATGGTCTAGCTTGTTACATGTTTGCCTTTCGTACATGGTCTAGTTTGTTACATGTTGACCTTCCATACGTGACTAGCATGTTACATGTTTGCCTTCCATGCACGGTCTACCTTGTTACATATTTGCCTTTCATACATGGACTAGCTTGTTACATGTTTCCCTTCCATCCATGGTCTAGCTTGCTACATGTTTGCCTTCTGTACATGGTCTAGCTTGTTACAAGTTTGCCTTCCATACATGGTCTAGCTTGTTACATGTTTGCCTTCCGTACATGGTCTAGCTTGTTACATGTCTGCCTTCCATACATGGACTAGCTTGTTACCTGTTTGCTATCCATACATGGACTAGCTTGTTACATGTTGGCCTTCCGTACATGGTCTAGCTTGTTACAAGTTTGCCTTCCATACATGGTCTAGCTTGTTACATGTTTGCCTTCCGTACATGGTCTAGCTTGTTATATGTATGCCTTCCGTACATGGACTAGCTTGTTACATGTTTGCCTTCCATACATGGACTAGCTTGTTACAGGTCTGCCTTTCATACATGGTCTAGCTTGTTACAAGTTTGCCTTCCGTACATGGACTAGCTTGTTACATGTTTGCCTTCCATACATGGTCTAGCTTGGCGGAAAGTGAAGGAGCTAGTGTCTGCTGCTAAGGGGGAATTAGCCTGTCACGGGACCGACCTCCTAGTGGAAGTAGTACCACCTGGCGGGTAATGAAGGAGTAATGAGGGAATATTAAAGGCTAATTGACGTAGACTGAGTCTGCTGATATATATCACTCTGGGCTGGAGCACCCATGGGGAAATTTTAAGATGGTGCCCGTCTCCACGTGATCTACCCCCTGGAGGAAAGAAGTGTAAGTAGTAAGGATATTTTATTTGCTATTTTGTTTGTATGACTGCCAGTTTAAATGGTTATTTATTATGATGCCTAAAAAATTGAAACTGATGGCACATTCATTCTGTCATGCATTGTCCGAAAAGTCATGTCTCCCTTGTAACACTTTGTCGTGATTGCCCAAAGACACACCACTCCCATGTAACACTTTGTGTCACTATTGCCCAAAGACCTCCACTCCAATATAACACTTTGTGTCACTATTGCCCAAAGACCCCCACTCCCATGTAACCTTTGTGACTATTGCCCAAAGTCCCCCACTCGAATGTAACACTTTGTGTCACTATTGCCCAAAGTCCCCCACTCCCATGTAACCTTTGTCACTATTGCCCAAAGACCCCCACTCCCATGTAACACTTTGTCACTATTGCCCAAAGACCCCACCCCCATGTAACACTGTCACTATTGCCCAAAGACCCACACTCCCATGTAACACGTGGTCACTATTGCCCAAAGACCCCCACTCCCATGTACCACTTTGTCACTATTGCCCAAAGACCCCCACTCCCCCTTGTCACTATTGCCCAAAGACCCCCACTCCCATGTAACACTGTCACTATTGCCCAAAGACCCACACTCCCATATAACACTTTGTTACAAGACCCCCACTCCCATGTACCACTATGTCACTATTGCCCAAAGACCCCCCCTTCAGGGAAGGGCGGCGCGCGCGCGCCGCCTCTGCGGCGGCGAGGGCGGGTGGGGACGGCGACGGTGGGTGGGTGCATGGGTGCGTGCATGCGTGTAAGGCTAGGACACCACAGTAGAACTCACAAAATGTCACTCTTTTGATAGTAGAACTCACAAAATACGTACATACACATACATACATACATGATGTAGTGATGTGATGAGATGATGTGATGTAGTGATGAGATGATATGATGTAGTGATGTGATGAGATGATATGATGTTGTGATGTGATGTAGTGATGTAATCAGATGATATGATGTAGTGATGTGATGCACTGATGTAATGAGTTGATATGATGTAGTGATGTGATGCGATGATATGATATAGTGATGCGATGATATGATGTAGTGAATGTGATGATATGATATGATGTAGTGATGCGATGAGATGATATGCTATGTTGTGATGTAGTGATGCTGTATTGTGATGTAATCATGTATTGATGTGATGCTGTGCTGTGGTATTGTACTGGAGGATGTGATGTGGTGTTGTGATGTGATGTGATGCTGTGTTGTGATGTAGTGCCTTGGTGTTGCAGTAGAGGATGCGGAGGACGTAGAGGAGGAGGACACCCTCAAGAGCCTCGCCTTCCTTCTCGAGAAGGTCGAAGGCTGCTCAGTGAGTCGTGTCATGTGATGGTTCTTATACACAGGGGGCAGCCATTAAGTATGTCACACTGGTGATGTGACGAAGTGTTACATGGGAATGGGGGTCTTGTGACAAAGTGTTACGTGGGAGTGGGGGTCTTGTGACAAAGTGTTACATGGGAGTGGGGGTCTTGTGACAAAGTGTTACATGGAATTGGGGGTCTTTGAGCAATAGTGACATAGTGGTACATGGGAGTGGGGGTCTTTGGGCAATAGTGACAAAGTGGTACATGGGAGTGGGGGTCTTTGGGCAATAGTGACAACGTGTTACATGGGAGTGGGGTCTTTTGGCAATAGTGACAAGGTGTTACTTGGGAGTGGGGGTCTTTGGGCAATAGTGACATAGTGGTACATGGGAGTGGGGGTCTTGTAACAAAGTGTTATATGGGAGTGTGGGTCTTTGGGCAATAGTGACAGTGTTACATGGGAGTGGGGGTCTTTGGGCAATAGTGACAAGGGGGAGTGGGGGTCTTTGGGCAATAGTGACAAAGTGGTACATGGGAGTGGGGGTCTTTGGGCAATAGTGACAACGAGTTACATGGGAGTGTGGGTCTTTGGGCAATAGTGACAGTATTACATGGGGGTGGGGTCTTTGGGCAATAGTGACAAAGTGTTACATGGGAGTAGGGGTCTTTGGGCAATAGTGACAAAGGTTACATGGGAGTGGGGGACTTTGGGCAATAGTGACACAAAGTGTTACATTCGAGTGGGGGACTTTGGGCAATAGTCACAAAGGTTACATGGGAGTGGGGGTCTTTGGGCAATAGTGACACAAAGTGTTATATTGGAGTGGAGGTCTTTGGGCAATAGTGACACAAAGTGTTACATGGGAGTGGTGTGTCTTTGGGCAATCACGACAAAGTGTTACAAGGGAGACATGACTTTTCGGACAATGCAGGACAGAATGAATGTGCCATCAGTTTCAATTTTTTAGGCATCATAATCAATAACCATTTAAACTGGCAGTCATACAAACAAAATAGCAAATAAAATATCCTTACTACTTACACTTCTTTCCTCCAGGGGGTAGATCACGTGGAGACGGGCACCATCTTAAAATTTCCCCATGGGTGCTCCAGCCCAGAGTGATATATATCAGCAGACTCAGTCTACGTCAATTAGCCTTTAATATTCCCTCATTACTCCTTCATTACCCGCCAGGTGGTACTACTTCCACTAGGAGGTCGGTCCCGTGACAGGCTAATTCCCCCTTAGCAGCACACACTAGCTCCTTCACTTTCCGCCAAGCTAGACCATGTATGGAAGGCAAACATGTAACAAGCTAGTCCATGTACGGAAGGCAAACTTGTAACAAGCTAGACCATGTATGAAAGGCAGACCTGTAACAAGCTAGTCCATGTATGGAAGGCAAACATGTAACAAGCTAGTCCATGTACGGAAGGCATACATATAACAAGCTAGACCATGTACGGAAGGCAAACATGTAACAAGCTAGACCATGTATGGAAGGCAAACTTGTAACAAGCTAGACCATGTACGGAAGGCCAACATGTAACAAGCTAGTCCATGTATGGATAGCAAACAGGTAACAAGCTAGTCCATGTATGGAAGGCAGACATGTAACAAGCTAGACCATGTACGGAAGGCAAACATGTAACAAGCTAGACCATGTATGGAAGGCAAACTTGTAACAAGCTAGACCATGTACAGAAGGCAAACATGTAGCAAGCTAGACCATGGATGGAAGGGAAACATGTAACAAGCTAGTCCATGTATGAAAGGCAAATATGTAACAAGGTAGACCGTGCATGGAAGGCAAACATGTAACATGCTAGTCACGTATGGAAGGTCAACATGTAACAAATTAGACCATGTACGAAAGGCAAACATGTAACAAGCTAGACCAGATATGGAAGGCAGACATGTAACAAGCTAAACCATGTACGGAAGGCAAACATGTAACAAGCTAGTCCGTGTATGGAAGGCAAACATGTAACAAGCTAGACCATGTATGGAAGGCAAACATGTCACAAGTTAGATCATGTATGGAAGGCAGACATGTAAGAAGACAGACCATGTATGGAAGGCAAACATGTAACAAGCTAGTCCGTGTATGGAAGGAAAACATGTAACAAGCTAGACCATGTATGGATGGCAAACAGGTAACAAGCTAGTCCATGTATGGAAGGCAGACATGTAACAAGCAAGACCATGTACGGAAGGCAAACATGTAACAAGCTAGACCATGTATGGAAGGCAAACTTGTAACAAGCTAGACCATGTACGGAAGGCAAACTTGTAACAAGCTAGACCATGTACGGAAGGCCAACATGTAACAAGCTAGTCCATGTATGGATAGCAAACAGGTAACAAGCTAGTCCATGTATGGAAGGCAGACATGTAACAAGCTAGACCATGTACGGAAGGCAAACATGTAACAAGCTAGACCATGTATGGAAGGCAAACTTGTAACAAGCTAGACCATGTACAGAAGGCAAACATGTAGAAGCTAGACCATGGATGGAAGGGAAACATGTAACAAGCTAGTCCATGTATGAAAGGCAAATATGTAACAAGGTAGACCGTGCATGGAAGGCAAACATGTAACATGCTAGTCACGTATGGAAGGTCAACATGTAACAAACTAGACCATGTACGAAAGGCAAACATTTAACAAGCTAGACCATATATGGAAGGCAGACATGTAACAAGCTAAACCATGTACGGAAGGCAAACATGTAACAAGCTAGTCCGTGTATGGAAGGCAAACATGTAACAAGCTAGACCATGTATGGAAAGCAAACATGTCACAAGTTAGATCATGTATGGAAGGCAGACATGTAAGAAGACAGACCATGTATGGAAGGCAAACATGTAACAAGCTAGTCCGTGTATGGAAGGCAAACATGTAACAAGCTAGACCATGTATGGATGGCAAACAGGTAACAAGCTAGTCCATGTATGGAAGGCAGACATGTAACAAGCAAGACCATGTACGGAAGGCAAACATGTAACAAGCTAGACCATGTATGGAAGGCAAACTTGTAACAAGCTAGACCATGTACGGAAGGCCAACATGTAACAAGCTAGTCCATGTATGGATAGCAAACAGGTAACAAGCTAGTCCATGTATGGAAGGTAGACATGTAACAAGCTAGACCATGTACGGAAGGCAAACATGTAACAAGCTAGACCATGTATGGAAGGCAAACTTGTAACAAGCTAGACCATGTACGGAAGGCCAACATGTAACAAGCTAGTCCATGTACGGAAGGCAGCCATGTAACAGGCTAGACCATGTATGAAAGGCAAACATGTAACAAGCTAGACCATATATGGAAGGCAGACATGTAACAAGCTAGACCATGTATGGAAGGCAACCATGTAACAAGCTAGACCATGTATGGAAGGCAAACATGTCACAAGTTAGACCATGTATGGAAGGCAGACATGTAGCAAGTTAGACCATGTATGGAAGGCAGACATGTAACAAGCCAGACCATGTATAGAAGGCAAACACGTGTAACAAGCTAGTCCGTGTATGGAAGGCAAACATGTAACAAGCTAGACCATGTATGGATAGTAAACAGGTAACAAGCTAGTCGATGTATGGAAGGCAGACATGTAACAAGCTAAACCAGGTACAGAAGGCAAACATGTAGCAAGCTAGACCATGGATGGAAGGGAAACATGTAACAAGCTAGTCCATGTATGAAAGGCAAATATGTAACAAGGTAGACCGTGCATGGAAGGCAAACATGTAACATGCTAGTCCATGTATGGAAGGTCAACATGTAACAAACTAGACCATGTACGAAAGGCAAACATGTAACAGGCTAGACCATGTATGGATGGCAAACATGTAACAAGCTAGACCATGTATGGAAGGCAAACATGTAACAAGCTAGTCCATGTATGGAAGGTCAACATGTAACAAGCTAGACCATGTACGAAAGGCAAACATGTAACAAGCTAGACCATGTATGGAAGGCAAACATGTAACAAACTAGACCATGTATGGAAGGTAGACATGTAACAAGCTAGACCATGTATGGAAGGCAAACATGTAACAAGCTAGACCATGTATGGAAGGCAGACATGTAATAGGCTAGACCATGTACGGAATGCACCCGCTAATGAGCACCTGTGACACAAGATGTATATGACAGTTTGAAGAATGAGAATTGTGGTAAGTAAACTGTTGGAAGTTGGAACACGTGTATGGATGGACGTAGCGTAGTGGCTTCTCGTGAGTGTCGAGTCACGCGGCTTATCTCATACTGCACCCGCTAACGAGCACGGGCAGAGAGCGGAGTTCAACTCGTGACTCCATTGTCTGTACTGTCTCGTGATTGAAAAGACATAACGCCTCTATCGGGTTTGCGTATATAAACCTAACAAAACTCTAGTGGAGCATATTACTTTCTACCGACTTCGAACAACGCAACTTCACTCCGACTGCTGAAGATGGCGAGCGCTCACGACAAGGCATGTCCCGAGGACAAGATGAATATTATACGTCTCCAATAAGTAAGTGCTGCAAACTTTGTATTTTATCGCTTGACATACGCTTGACCTCCCAAGTATTTCCTCGCCTTCTCTGCCTTCCTATCCTCCTCTGTATCCCTCTCCTCTCTTCCCTCGCCTTCTCTGCCTTCCTATCCTCCCCTGTCTCCCACTCCTCTCTTTCTTCGCCTTCTCTGCCTTCCTATCCTCCTCTGTCTACCTCTCCTCTCTTCCCTCGCCTTCTCTGCCTTACTATCCTCCCCGTTTCCCTCTCCTCACTTCCCTCACCTTCTCTACCTTCCTATCCTCCTCTGTCTCCCTCTCCTCTCTTTCTTCGCCTCCTCTGCCTTCCTATTCTCCTCTGTCTCCCTCTCCTCTCTTTCCTCGCATTCTCTGCCTTCCTATCCTCCTCTGTCTCCCTCTCCTCTCTTTCCTCGCCTTCGCTGCCTTCCTATCCTCCTCTGTCTCCCTCTCCTCTCTTTCCTCGCCTCCTCTGCCTTCCTCTCCTCCTCTGTCTCCCTCTCCTGTCTTTCCTCGTCTTCTCTTCCTTCCTATCCTCCTCTGTCTCCCTCTCCTCTCTTTCCTCGCCTTCTCTGCCTTCCTATCCTCCTCTGTCTCCCTCTCCTCTCTTCCCTCGCCTCCTCTGCCTTCCTATCCTCCCCTGTCTCCCTCTCCTCTCTTCCCTCGCCTTCTCTGCCTTCCTATCCTCCTCTGTCTCCCTCTCCTCTATATATATATATATATATATTCTTTGCTTTGTTTCATCCGATAGATATCCTATACATATCATACATAATCACAGTGTTCTTCACATAAACTACCTGTGACGTTTCACCTCTATTATAATATGCTCTTACGTTCGTTATGTGTCACTCACGGTTGTCTATGCTTACGTTCGTTATGTATCAAGGTTATCTTATTACCTTTCAGGTCTCCCGATGGTTATGATACTGACGATACCTGGAGTAGTGACTCCGATATTGATGATTACATGTGAGTGTTCAACGATTATTTTACTATTTTCTTCAATGTTTGTCGTTTCGACTAGCTACGTGGTGTTTGGTTACCGATTGCGTCAGCAGACGTCTCCATTACGTATTGTATCATAGTCCGTTGATCTAGCTTGCCCTTTTATCGTGTGTCGCTTCCCTACGCGGTGTCCGGTTACATCGCTGCCTTATTCCACTCGCTTGATCATTTTCAACGTTTTCATATATGTTTCAGAGAAGATATTTTCACAGTTTTCATATATTTAACGTCTCGTTCATATGGTTTGAGAGTTTTAATGTATGTTCCAGAGACGAAGAGCTCCGCGAGTATCACAGTTATATGTTCTGTAACGTCATGGCGGAGCTGCTCCGGACACGGGGACGTTACGATCCCCCCAACCCTTGGGTTGACCCCGACCCTGTTGCCCCTATAGACACGGGGGATATGGAAAATTGGTGTGCGGAGACAGACGATAGCGATGACGGTTTTGAAGATGTAATAGATCGTTGACATCAATAAAACATTCAACTTTCAAACTGTGGTGTTTGTTGGTTATTATATTATATTATATATATATATATATATATATATATATATATATATATATATATATATAATCTCTCTTTCATACACACATACATACATACATACAAGCATACCTATACACATTTTAAAGTTTCATATATATATATATATATATATATATATATATATTATAACGTTTTCTCTTTGTTCTTTCGTTATTACATCATTCCGTTTACTTCTTTATCTCTCATTATACACCTTTCATCACCTTTTAAAACTTTTCTCTTTGATCTTTCGTTATGACTCTTTGATCTTTCGTTTCTTTCAATACCTTTCCTCTTTGATCTTTTGTTATTACAATTCCCTCTTCGGTCTTTCGACTCTCATATATACACAATAACCCTTCCATGGCTGCTCATTCCACCGCCAGAAGGCGCTACACACGCTCACACATACGGTCACGTGACTACTCACTTCACTCAGGGGGGCGGCTTTCGAAACCTCCCTAATATCACTCAGTATCACTCTCAAACTCCTCTTAAACTCCTTAGGATACCGATCCAGATTGCCCTATATACTACTCCCGACCAACCTAGAAAAATAGTACAACGACTCTGGACGTTCACATTGTCGCACACCGACACGTTGTTTACATTAGCATCGATCATCACCAGCCATAATGATAATGTGATACACATGGCATCGGCTTTCAAATGCACCTTTATCATGGTATCACTTGAGTGATCCTGGTGATAGCGTCCTTAGCATTAGCACAGCCCAAACCAATAAATTATTTTGATGTGCTTGGGATAGCCAGCTGAAGTATCAAGCCCTGAGCTGAAAATAGGTCTGTGATGTATCAGATTTTGCATTAATAGCAGACTCCAGAGTGATACCACGATTACAAATCTTCATTTAACTTTGCATTGTGGACTTTTTGTGAAACGACCAACATGCACCTAAGTATCAACATTTTTTTTCCAAGTCTTCGATGGCCACAGCCTCAAGAAAATGACTAACATGTTAATCTCCAAAGCCTTTTGTGTTATCACTCTACTCTACGATTGAGAAGCTTGAGTCACATATCGTTGTCATCTGAAGACTAGGGAGAAAATCTGTCAACGATTCCTCAGGGAGATTCTTTGCATTCGGTGAGAAAACCGCCGCACCAACGCCAGCGTCCTCGGTGATGCGAAAACAACCAGCTTTGAGGCAATGATCATGCAAAATCATATTGTTCTCAGAGCTGACGCATGGTTCGAGACCATGTAGTGACTAAAGAAAGCCAGATCGACCGCAGTAGTAATATAAGAGGGGTACAGCGTATACCTTCCGTTCCCCGGTGCAAAGCCCATGTTAAGAGATAGGGTTTTGACACAGCGTTGCACCAAGGACGGACAAATACGACGGCCGGGTTAAAAATAGGGATTTTTAACATGGAAGAGATAGGAATTGCACTCAATCTTGTAAACGACTTCTTGTTTACAACCTGGGTTAAAGATAGGGATTTTTAACATGGGAGAGATACAAAACGGGTAAACGAGAAATCTCCGATTTCCACCGAAAACGGTTTTCGAGACTCGATTGAACGGCCGGGTTAGGATAGGGATTTTAACGTGGTAGAGATAGGGATTTCCCCAAAACTTGTAAACGAAAACGGCGGATTTTCTCATAGACAACAGCTGGGTTAAAGCATAGGGAATTTTATCGCAAAGGTATCCGACCACTTTTCGAATTTTTATCCCATGGTAAAGCATAGGGAATTTTCACCCTATGTTAAAGCATAGGGATTTTTATCGCAAAGGTACGCGACAACTTTTTGAATAAAATAACATATACCGAACACCATTTGAATATGTCACACACGAGATTGCTTGACCCGTAGCTCCAGGCTTCGCCAAGGAAGCGAGCCTTTATTTGTTTGACTATGACATGTCGAATATGTGGTGTTATAGTAAGGCGTAATGTATAACAAAAGGATTATAAATTCAGCGGAGACCGTTTTTGTCTTAAGTAATGTATACGAAATGTAGATTATATATAGGACTATGTTATAGCAGAGCCTATAGCCTCGTTTTGTTTTGTTTTTCGAACAGAGTGACCATTTTGGAATTATACCTTTGGTGTATGTTACAAAACCCGTACTCGAGACAGGTCTGGACATGTTTGTTTGTCGCAACCACGCGCACCCTGTATGACGTCATGGTACGCGCTGTAATTTTGTACACGAAGTGAGTTGTTCAAGCAGATAGTGCTTTGGTTAGACCTTGTATTGAACTTGCGCGTATGTAATGTAATCCCTTCATGTGACGTCAATTAAATAAGTAATTGCGCATGAGCAATAGTGCCTATTCTTATGTCCCATAGGTTGTGGACCATTTGAGTAGGTATAGGCCTCGCCTAGTCTATACATTTACAACTTTAACATAGATCCAAACCTGGTAAAACATAGCTATGGCATAACTTCCATAAGTATAGCCATAGCCATAGGCATAGGCATAGGCTAAGCCTAAGGGGGCTAAAGGCTATCTGACCTACAGTGTATAACCACGGACAAACAGCTCATAACCATCAACAAACAGCTCATAACCACTGACAAACATGCTATAGCGAGTGAAAAATGTCCCTGTTAACCGGTATGAACTGGTATGAACCGGTATAAATCAATCCGGTATAAACAAAGGCTCTGTGTTGAAAAAACGTCCGTGTATCTGTCCCGTGTTAATAAGGCATAGGAAATTATACGAACTTGTCAGCTAAAACATTCAAAGTACCAGCTATCTGTGTAATATTTTGGTCAAACTGTTTGTCGTGTAACAGTATTGACAGTACTTACCAACGGTCACAGTGGGTATCCTGTTTGTAAACTGTTTTGAAGGGGTATTCCTTGTAACTTGTTCAAGTTTCATCTACATGTATGTCTCATCTGTACCTAGATGGCAACCTTTTATCACACTATCATTCTTAACCTATACGTATGCACGTATGTACGTATGCACGTGTGTGTATAATTGTGTTCAACATCATTATTAAATAAATAAACACGCTATGTCAGTATGTGCGATGCACAATGTCGACTCGATCGTCTCGATACCAAAGAGCCTATATCAATAAAAAGACAGCGCAGTCCTCGCTATCTTCATTGTTCGAGGAAAGTGAAGCGTTATGTTAGAACAGTACAGACACATAATAACCTCCCAGATAAGATGTACCAGTATCTATATAGTTTACCGTATTAAGGGTCAAGTGTACACAGGGACATTAGAATGTTTTTATCCTTTTTCGCATTATAGTATTTAAATTCGTGCTTCTTCGTTAAAACCTGCCAAATTAGCTTCGGTCGTAAAACAAATAACCTGGCACGGGTAACCGAAAATGAACTCATAGATACATACACGTGGTACGAAACACGCAACACGCACATGAACTCAGACCAACTAGACGGTGAAAGACTGTTTGAGTGTTTTGTTAGACGCAGGTGTGAAGCTACCCGGCCGAAATATGTCACGAGACTACGGATGGGACATCAGAATAGACGTGTTATTGCGTCAAAGCCCTCCCTTTTCAGGAAAATAGACGTGTTATCGCGTGAGATTTGCTCCAAAGGGGAGCAAATAGATGGGTTATCGCGTGAGATTTGCTCCAAAAGGGAGCAATTAGATGGGTTATCGCGTGAGATTTGCTCCAAAAGGGAGCAAATAGACGTGTTATCGCGTGAGATTTGCTCCAAAAGGGAGCAAATAGATGGGTTATCGCGTGAGATTTGCTCCAAAGGGAGCAAATACATGGGTTATCGCGTGAGATTTGCTCCAAAAGGGAGCAAATAGACGTGTTATCGTGTGAGATCCCACCGTTTTCAGGAAAATAGACGTGTTATCGCGTCAAACCCCTCCGTTTTTAGTGTCGGTAGTACTCAGAACTTTTTTAGTGTCGGTAGTACTCAGAACTTTTTAGTGTCGGTAGTACTCAGAATTTTTTAGTGTCGGTAGTACTCATAACTTTTTAGTGTCGGTAGTACTCATAACTTTTTAGTGTCGGTAGTACTCAGATCTTTTTAGTGTCGGTAGTACTCAGAACTTTTTAGGGTCGGTAGTACTGAAAACTGTTTAGTGTCGGTAGTACTCAGAATTTTTTGTGTCGGTAGTACTCAGAACTTTTTAGTGTCGGTAGTACTCAGAACTTTTTAGTGTCGGTAGTACTCAGAACTTTTTAGTGTCGGTAGTACTCAGAACTGTTTAGTGTCGGTAGTACTCAGAACTTTTTAGTGTCGGTAGTACTCAGAACTTTTTAGTGTCGGTAGTACTCAGAACTTTTTAGTGTCGGTAGTACTGAAAACTTTTTAGTGTCGGTAGTACTCATAACTTTTTAGTGTCGGTAGTACTCAGAACTTTTTAGGGTCGGTAGTACTGAAAACTGTTTAGTGTCGGTAGTACTCAGAATTTTTTGTGTCGGTAGTACTCAGAACTTTTTAGTGTCGGTAGTACTCAGAACTTTTTAGTGTCGGTAGTACTCAGAACTTTTTAGTGTCGGTAGTACTCAGAATTTTTTGTGTCGGTAGTACTCAGAACTTTTTAGTGTCGGTAGTACTCAGAACTTTTTAGTGTCGGTAGTACTCAGAACTTTTTAGTGTCGGTAGTACTCAGAACTTTTTAGTGTCGGTAGTACTCAGAACTTTTTAGTGTCGGTAGTACTCAGAACTTTTTAGTGTCGGTAGTACTCAGAACGTTTTAGTGTCGGTAGTACTGAACACTTTTTAGTGTCGGTAGTACTCATAACTTTTTAGTGTCGGTAGAACTCAGAACTTTTTAGTGTCGGTAGTACTCAGAACTTTTTAGTGTCGGTAGTACTCAGAACTTTTTAGTGTCGGTAGTACTCAGAACTTTTTAGTGTCGGTAGTTCTCAGAACTTTTTAGTGTCGGTAGTACTCAGAACTTTTTAGTGTCGGTAGTACTCAGAACTTTTTAGTGTCGGTAGTACTCAGAATTTTTAGTGTCGGTAGTACTCAGAACTTTTTAGTGTCGGTAGTACTCAGAACTTTTTAGTGTCGGTAGTACTCAGAACAGGGACAAAACATTAAATTTTCGCGAGGTTAACCCCAACTTTTTGTCTCTATCTAACCTTAATTATATATTTTTACCTGCTAGATGGAGCCATCATGTGGCGTAGTACTCCGATTATCCACTAGGGGGCGCTACGCCGGAAGTAACGTCATACCGGAAGTTACTTGACTGTCATGGCAGCCTCTACTAGGGACACTACGTCGGAAGTGACGTCGCACCGGAAGTTACTTGACTGTCATGGCGGACTCTACGCTTCGGGTATTCTCGGAAGTGTGTCAACGAATAGAGATCTATCCTGATCGGACACTAACAAGTTCTGAGTACTACCGACACTAAAAAGTTCTGAGTACTACCGACACTAAAAAGTTCTGAGTACTACCGACACTAAAAAGTTCTGAGTACTACCGACACTAAAAAGTTCTGAGTACTATCGACACTAAAAGTTCTGAGTACTACCGACACTGAAAAGTTATGTGTACTACCGACAATAAAAGTTCTGAGTACTACCGACACTAAAAATTCTGAGTACTACCGACACTAAAAAGTTCTGAGTACTACCGACACTAAAAAGTTATGAGTACTACCGACACTAAAAAGTTCTGAGTACTACCGACACTAAAAAGTTCTGAGTACTACCGACACTAAAAAGTTCTGAGTACTACCGACACTAAAAAGTTCTGAGTACTACCGACACTAAAAAGTTCTGAGTACTACCGACACTAAAAAGTTCTGAGTACTACCGACACTAAAAAGTTCTGAGTACTACCGACACTAAAAAGTTCTGAGTACTACCGACACTAAAAAGTTCTGAGTACTACCGACACTAAAAAGTTCTGAGTACTACCGACACTAAAAATTCTGAGTACTACCGACACTAAAAAGTTCTGAGTACTACCGACACTAAAAAGTTCTGAGTACTACCGACACTAAAAATTTCTGAGAACTACCGACACTAAAAAGTTCTGAGTTCTACCGACACTAAAAAGTTCTGAGTACTACCGACACTAAAAAGTTCTGAGTACTACCGACACTAAAAAGATCTGAGTACTACCGACACTAAAAAGTTCTGAGTACTACCGACACTAAAAAGTTCTGAGTACTACCGACACTACACAATTCTGAGTACTACCGACACTAAAACATTCTGAGTACTACCGACACTAAAAAGTTCTGAGTACTACCGACACTAAAAACGGAGGGGTTTGACGCGATAACACGTTTATTTTCCTGAAAACGGTGGGATCTCACACGATAACACGTCTATTTGCTCCCTTTTGGAGCAAATCTCACGCGATAACCCATCTATTTGCTCCTTTTTGGAGCAAATCTCACGCGATAACCCGTCTATTTGCTCCCTTTTGGAGCAAATCTCACGCGATAACCCATCTATTTGCTCCCTTTGGAGCAAATCTCACGCGATAACACGTCTATTTGCTCCCTTTTGGAGCAAATCTCACGCGATAACCCATCTATTTGCTCCCTTTTGGAGCAAATCTCACGCGATAACCCATCTATTTGCTCCCTTTTGGAGCAAATCTCACGCGATAACCCATCTATTTGCTCCCCTTTGGAGCAAATATCACGCGATAACACGTCTATTTTCCTGAAAAGGGAGGGCTTTGACGCAATAACACGTCTATTCTGATGTCCCATCCGTAGTCTCGTGACATATCTCGGCCGGATAGCTTCACACCTGCGTCTAACAAAACACTCAAGCAGTCTTTCACCGTCTAGTTGGTCTGAGTTCATGTGCGTGTTGCGTGTTTCGTACCACGTGTATGTATCTATGAGTTCATTTTCGGTTACCCGTGCCAGGTTATTTGTTTTACGACCGAAGCTAATTTGGCAGGTTTTAACGAAGAAGCACGAATTTAAATACTATAGTGCGAAAAAGGATAAAAACATTCTAATGTCCCTGTGTACACTTGACCCTTAATACGGTAAACTATATAGATACTGGTACATCTTATCTGGGAGGTTATTATGTGTCTGTACTGTTCTAACATAACGCTTCACTTTCCTCGAACAATGAAGATAGCGAGGACTGCGCTGTCTTTTTATTGATATAGGCTCTTTGGTATCAAGACGATCGAGTCGACATTGTGCATCGCACATACTGACATAGCGTGTTTATTTATTTAATAATGATGTTGAACACAATTATACACACACGTGCATACATACATACGTGCATACGTATAGGTTAAGAATGATAGTGTGATAAAAGGTTGCCATTTAGGTACAGATGAGACATACATGTTTTCAGAGCCCACTGATGTCGATGATGGTGATGATGACTTCAACAGTGACATTGCTGTTCAGACGTGATTGTTGACTACACTTCCCCTGCAGTTTATCCGTGCAATACCACATACAACAGCACGTGTTGGTAAAATACATGGAGCTCACACTGACCAACTGAGTAAACATATTATGTAAATCCAATAGTCGAGAACCACAGCAACGAGCCATAAACCCAGGCCGAAACCAGATATCATATCAGTCACTTATCATGTCGGAAACTACAGTCAATAGTGTATCTTAACGTTGTATCCAATCACAACAATTTAGCAAGTACAATTCAGCAGCGCGCCTGGCGCGCGACGAAACACACACTGCACGCCGACAAACAAGCCCAGTGGATACAAGGTGACCAGAAGCAGAGGTGTTGACGGCGGCTTTTACAAATATGAAAAGGTACCGTATCGTCATGTTATTTTGGGTGCAAATGATTTGTATGAATATGATTTTATGTGTGGGGCGCCCACACAAATAATCATGCAAAACGTGCTTGCGCACGTCATATTTGCTTGCGTGCACACATGCTTAAAGTTGGGGAGCACTGGGGTCGAAATGGACACCTAGAGCTATTTTGTGGCTTTTCTGTGTTTTTAACCTCACCGTTCTAATATTAATTCAGTAAATATTAGTCCACAGGGCATCCCTCTCAAACCAATTTGCATTACTAAATTTGTATTGCAATATTCATAATGAACGGGACAAATGAGAACAACGAATATCACATCGAAGTGTTTTTGAAGAAGCAAAACCGAACTCGAAAAAGACCACAGGAATTTCGTCGTCTGGGTCTAATGTATTTCTTCTTCTTCCCCTTGCTCCCTTGCGGGGTGGGGTCAACGTCACTTGGTAGCTTCTTCTACTTTTCTTATCAGTTCTTTCCACCTCTCTCTCGTCCGCAGTGGCCGTCCATTCATGGCTGTTCACGCCAGCCCTCCCCAGGTCTCGTTGTATGCTGTCGTTCCATCTCAGCTTTGGTCTTCCTCTCCTTCGTCTGCCACCCTGACTACTTTCCATGCTCTTTTCTCCAGTCTGTCTTCATTCGTTCTATGTACATGTCCCGCCCATCTCATTCTGTTACCGGCTACTTTCCTCTTTATGTGTTTTTTATTCCAATCTCCTCTCTCTCAATTCCTTCATCTTCCTTCTATCCTATCGTGTTACTCTACATATTCTTCTGACCCAGTTGTTTTCTGCCACCTGTAGTTTCTCCTCCTGTCTCTCTGTCAGTGGCAGTGTTCCCAACCCATATATACAGGCTGGTACGACGCAGGCTTCCGACATTTTTCTTTTCAGTATTTTCTTCAGTTTTCTAATGCCTTCTACCTTCTTCCATGCTGCTGTTCCTGCTTGCACCCTCCTCTGTATTTCTGGATCTCATATACATTATTAACATTACAAGGAAATTAAAACTATTACCGAACACCGCACATTCATGAACCAAAGATGTAGCCGACACCGTAATTGTTGTGTGATCTTAACATGACACTAGTCGGACTGGGTTTCATGAAGTACTCCATTTTTATTGTCCTTAGTATACTCAATATGATTTAAAAGCGAGTATTGAAATAGCGTCTACAAATCATCCATGCAGATATGGAACGCAAATATATGCACATTAAGATATATCCTCAAATGATACAATACTCTGGTCAATTCAATGTTATTGTATGGATGTGAAATATGGAAAGTAAACTAAAGTGGCAATAGAAAATGAAATGCTTCATTTCCATTGTCCTCTGTGTTGTTGATGATGATGATGATTTATGAATGCTTACTCAAGTAGTATATACCAATTAATAACAGTCGCATGCGTCATCACGATAGGACATTACTCATGATATTCATTATTAAAATTAACAAAATGACAAACGTACATATATACATATACTTTATTGTCATTATCGACATTTCAATTACGAATGTGACTTGGTACTAAAACATACGGTCACATCAAATATACCATGAACATACAATAAAAGACAAATAAATAAATAAAACAAAAACAACAAAAACTAATTACGTCTAAATTTGTCTACAAAAAAATATATTCATTAACAATGATAGGTTAAGCTAAAACTAACACTTAAAAGACGTATATGACACATCTGGCAAAATTAACAGTCCATTGTCTCTATATGTCACTGAAGTCTATATTTAATACCTGATAAGGCAGCCACGGCACGGGGACAGAAACTATCTCGGAAACTATTTGTCTTCGCATGGCCATTTTTGAATCGTCTGCCTGAAGGTTTTTTTTCGAATAGATGTTGGGCAAAGTATGTAGGATAGGTGACAATTTTGTAAGCTTTTTTTTTTGTTAGCATTTGCCTTGTTATGAACGCGTTCAGTTGAAGATTGTTTTTGTCACACCACGACACAAGTCTGTCCACTTCATGGCAATAATCAGACTCATCTGAGTTCCTCAACAACCCTTCCAAGGTGGTATCATCTGCAAACTTCACCAGCTGTGCGAAAGAATGTTGAGACACACGGTCATTCGCGAAGAGCGAGTACAGGAGCAGGGAGAGGACACAACCCTGGGGACTTCCGGTGTTCAAGATGATAGTTTTGGAAACCATGTCATTCATTTTAACGACTTGATGACGTAGCAGAAGAAAGTCAAGGATCCAGTGACACGTGGAGACGTTTACCGACAGCAGATGCAGCTTGTCGAAGAGTGTCTGCGGGACGATCGTATTGAATGCGGAACTACAATCTACGAACAGGTTGCGTGCATATAGTGAAGGGCCAATGCAACAGCGACATCAGTGAATCGGTTTTTATCAAGTTTGTGACAGAGTTCAGGTACTTGAGAACAAAGCGCTCCGGCACCTTCATCACCACTGATATCAGGGCCACGTGGCGGTAGTCGTTCAGAGCTGTCCCCTTGGATTTCTTCGGAATGGGGATGATAGTTGCTGCCTTGAAACAAACAGGAACAGTCTGCTGATGGGGTGAGGAGTTAAACAGTTCCGTGAATACAGGAGCCAGTTCATCAGCGCAGTGTTTCAGTGTAGAGGTGGAAACATTGTCAGGACCAACTGCCTTCCTGCTGCTCTTCTGCTTGGACATCTTCCTCACTTTGTACTCCCGCACGGTAAAGGGAGGAGGGAGTGGCGTAACAGGGTCGGGCGGGCCGACCGAGACAGGCGTCAAATTCTGACGGTCGAAGCGAGTGTAAAAGTTGTTGAGATTGTCCGGTGTTGCATAATAACAGCCAGGAGTGGATGACTTCTGATTGTAGCCAGTAACGCACTGCAGGCCCTGTCAGAGAGCGCCGGTGTCGTCTGAGAGGAACAGGCCTTCAAGCTTGTGCCTGTAGTCAATCTTTGCAACCCGTATCGCTCTTTGGACATCGTACTTGGCTTTCCTTTATATTGCACGGTCTCCGCTCTTGAAAGCATCCTGTTTCTCTTTCAGCTTGAATTTCAGTTCTCTGGTGAACCACGGCTTATCGTTGCTGAACACTTTGACAATCTTCTGTGGAATACATATATCCTGGCAGAAGCTTATGTAGGACGTCAGGGTGTTTGCATATTCATGAATATCTGTGCACTGGTGTTTAAATGAGTCCCAGTGTGTACTATTCAAACAGCCTTAGAGACGCTAAGATTCAGGGTCCAGCGCTAGACATTACGAATGCAGGATTTCGCTGTTCTAAGCTTCTGGCGGTAGGAAGTTCAGGGGAACACGTAGTAGACAAAACCGATGAGTCATTACACTATCGCTGATTTACCATTACACCATCGCTGATTTACCATTACACCATCGCTGATTTACCATTACACTATCGCTGATTTACCATAACACCATAGCTGATTTACCATTGCACCACCGCTGATTTATCATTACACTATCGCTGATTTACCATTAAACTATCTTTGATTTACCATTACACCATCGCTGATTTATCATTACACCATCGCTGATTTACATAAAGCTGCGAGTACATCCTTTTTACTCCAACTGACGCTGCCATAGTGCATTAAAGTTCAGAGTGCGTAGTGGACAGCAGATTTGGAAGGAAACACATTTGTTAGAGCAGACTAGGCTTTGTATGAGATTGTGTTTTGGTTTTGAGAAAATCGCCGATGATGAACCAGAATCTCTTACTCATGTTAGACCAGTTTCCCTTCGAAAGCACACGCGTGCAGTAGAAACGGGTTTGTACCAGTTAGGAACATCTTTACAAAATGTATGGATCAGAAAGGGGATTATTACCCAAGTTAGTTTGTACACAAATTACGAGACAATTGCGAAGCTACAAATCAAATTGAATTTGCTGCATATCGCAGTGCAGCCAATCGGGAACGGAGTTCGTGTGAGTGTTGAAATGTGCTCATTGCTTCTGCGCCTATTGGTAATGAACGGCATATAAAGATAGCAACACCAGATGTGTATTTCCACGTCTCGAAGGGTCAGCATATTGTCAGAGGAAAGGCAGGTGAATTCCTTTAGATGTTACCAATTGTCATAGCTCTCGAACATACATACAACACGGATGTGAAGTCATCTTGGAGAGGACATACACATAAAAGCGGTTACGTTAAAGCAAACAGGAAACCAGTAGATTTACATAACGGCAGTGTAATATTTGGTGGTATCATCATCATGAACAGTCCACAAGTCGAACGTGTCACACAACTCCGCGAAAAGGGAAACAAGAAATGGTCATTGAAATAGTAGCATGCGTTCAACGGCATACGGATTAATATCATTCGTAACGTACTCTCTGAGCAGTGGACAGGTCCATCGGACCTGTACTGGATGGAATAAGACGATCCCGCCGCCACGAGCCTGCTACCTATGGATGTAATAACTTGATGCTTGCACAACATCACAGGGCAAATTTCTTTTTCGACGAAATCAACGGCCAGGGAGAAAGGGATCCGAGAAGAGTTCAACGACCACGTGTTCGGGATCAAGGCGTGCCGCATCTTCTGGTGGATATTGGCTGTGATCAACCAGCCTGGAGAGGGGTGATCAATTCAAACCACATACCCAATCGGTCGCAACCCGCGTCAATAATGTACACCAGGACGGAGGTGATAAGTATGCAACTGGTGCCCCTACCAAGAAGAACCGTCGAACAGACAATATCACTATCGGCATGTGGAATGTCAGGACACTGATAGTTGCAGGGAAACTGAAAGATGGAGAGATACATGAGATGGAGAGATACCGATGGAAACTGGTTGGACTCCCCGAGATGCGTTGGAGAACATTGGCGAAATATCAACCGAAAAAGGACACAAGGTCTACTTCAGTGGCAATAAGGATATACACGAACCTGGCGTTGGGTCTCTTGTACACAAATATATCATGAACAACGTCACGGGTTGTTGCCCCGTCTCCTGCAGGCTCATTACCATCCGCCAGAGGGCAACTCCCTTGACCATCACTGTCATACAAATTTACGCCCCAACGACGACAGTGAGGTGGAAGATGTCAATTGCCAACTGAAAGACATCATTGCGGAATCGTGGTTAACATATTTGGTCCACACAAAGCATCCAGAAGGTGGACCTGGCACAGGCCAGACGGAAAACGTCACAATAAGCTAGACTACAAGTTGGTGAAACGGCGCTTTCGCACAGGCGTGAACATTGCCAGGACACGAAGCTTTTCAGGAGCAGATATCGGAAGCGATCATGACTTGTTGATGACAACCTTCCACCTTCGCCTAAAGAGGATCAGCAAGCCAAATCACGCAATAATAAATTTTGGCATCGAGAAACTTAAGGATCCTGATTGTCCGTGTCCTTGTGCTACAGGTGACTCGACAGTTGCGTCGTCTTGGCTTCGTCGCAGCAGCTCAGCTGCGTTTCGATGTAAGCGCGATACTGATACGTGTTGGTCGAGGGGGTCACGAGCGCACAGCTTAGGTGGACGTCGACTTGACTGTACATCGAATGGAGCCAGTTATTCACCGGACCCACGGGATCGGCGCCGTCGTGGTCGGTTCCGTCGGCTCGAGTCACCTTCGCTTGAACGGCTAGCATCGTACTGGCTAGATCCACGTAATCGTCTCCCGATCCGGGTATCACGAATTATATTGGGCCACCCGAGTCGAGAGAGGACATGGGTTGATGTTACACCGTGTGACTGTCGACGATGTTGGTCATCTTTAGAACAGGCCAGTCCGTCATCGTCGGAAATGAAGTGTCACCTTACCGAGCTCAAATGGCACGTGTCGTCCGGTGTCGTCTGTTATATCGACCTCTATCGTCCCGAACTATTTGTACGACACATGTATATACTGGACGTGATCGAAAGATTGCGATATGATCCGTGCAGTCTGTAGACGAGAACGCATCGCAACAACGGAGAGTGACTGTCGTCGACGACACGTGACTCCACGATGTCCATGGAGATGTACATGGTGGTGAATCCTTGATTCATATCCACTACGGAATCAACCTCTATATCGAAGATGTAGTCGTCATCTGGTGGTATATTTTATACGGAGGCAGACGGTTTGAAAATTTTGTTTTCTACCATCGGTTGGAGGTGACTGCTGATGATCGGCGTCTGGAAACCTAGTATGATTCCCATGGCGCTCTCTGGTGGTATCTGAAATTCGGTCTTGGATATCATCTGCAAGGTCAACCGCTGAGAACTGTCGCTGTAGCTCAATTTCGCCTTGATATTGTCCGCCTTGTTGAGAGCATGCATCAACAGGAGAGAAGAGCATTAACATCCATGCTTTATTGAGTGAGTCAGGATTTTTCTTATTTCTTTTCATATAAATAATTGTATCGCACTAATGATTTCGATATAGTTCAGACTTAGAAAGTACGGAAAATGATCAGAAATAGTGCTCACTAAAATACCAATAGAGGATTTGAAGAATCCTTTTCACATATTGAATTAATAATTACCAATGAGTGTTCCATGATATTAACACTGACAGAACATGAATTCCACAGAGTTGGTGCGGCAACCGAGAAGGCTCGAGTTCCAGCATTCGTCTTCACTCGAGGAATGAAAAGAAGATTACAACTGGTCGACCACAGCTGTCCGGGATTTCTTGCTGGAGTGAACAGCGACTATAGATATGCAGGTTGTTTGGATGAATGGGCTTGGTAGGCAATTATACAAGTCTTGAAAATAATTCGATATCGCACATGGAGCCAATGCAATGATTTTAGAAGCGGCAATGAGTGAAAAAAGGAGGAGAACGCATAACTACCCTTGCCAAACAATTTTGGACACGTTGAAGTTGTGTTATATCCTTACTTGCAATATTCTAAAGGAGGGAATTGCAGTAGTCGAGTCTGCAGCATACAAGTGCTGTTGCTATAGTTTCAGCGAAGGAAAGTGAGATATACCGGCGAATACGGCGAAGATCACGGATATGGTCAAAAGAGCAGCGACACGTTTTGGGTATGTAGTGTTTAAAATTGAAGTTTTCATCAAACGTTACTCCGAGATTCCGTGCTGAGGCGGCTAGTGTGATATGTTGACTCAATATACGTGTTGGGAAAAAGTAATCAAGCTTACTACGCTGCATTGGAGTTTCAATAATGATAAATTCAGTTTTATCTGAATTTAATTATTTTAATTTGCTGTCATTCATCCAATTGAAGATATCTTGGAGACAATCGTTGAGTAGGATTAGGGAGCGATTTGTATCTGGTGTAGCCAAAGAAATGTAGATATACAGCTGTATGTGTCATCCGCGTACAGTTGATGATCCAAGTTATCACTTTGGATAACGGAGCTTAGTGTCGTAGCGTAGATCGTAAATAGCAAAGACCCAAGAACAGAACCCTGGGGGACACCACATGAAGTTGGCAGTACGCCTGAAAAGCAGTTACCTATCTTTACGGTGTATGTCAGTTAGGTATGAAGAAGATTGGCTCAAAGCTGTGCCAGATATGCCGTACCACGTTGATAAACGTTTAATAAGACTTGTGATCAATGGTAGCAAACGCGGCAGAGAGAGAAATATGCGCCAATTAAGTCCAAATATGTGTCATAAAAACCATCAGCTCCATGGATGACTCCAGAAATTATAAAATCTAAAAGGCGCCGTCGTTCTTTGGAGCATTTTTGGCGCAATCACAGTCATCCTTGGACAGGTCACATTATTCAAGACAATGTCTGCAACAGACAAATGGCTACCTATAGCATGACACAAATGACTAAAACAAAATCGGATTATTACATAATTATGGTCTCCAATAACTCTGATACTATATCTAATTTAGTAAAATAGTAAATCAAATCCACATCGGCTGTGGAACTGCAAAAATCTAATTTTATACAGACGGCCTGCTCCATCCCTACCAAATCGTGCATCATTCAAGTATTTGTGTGACTCGTTCTCTAGTCACTTCAAAGACAAAATCAGTCTTATCCGGTCTACTTTCGCAGGTCATACTTCAAGTATTTTACTCTCCACAAGTAAATTCTCAACTTGCCTCATTTGAACCTGCCACAGTTCACGAAGTGAGGAAAATAATTATGTCCTCCCCAAATACATCCTGTGATCTCGATCCATTCCCGACCACTCTGTTAACAGCATTTCGTGATGCGTTACTCAAACCAATAACATAGATCATGAACGCATCACTGAGCTCTGGCTTTTTATCCTGATGATCTTAAACACACCCATGTAAACTCAGTTCTAAAGAAGACATCTCTGCTTAAAGAAGACCTAAACAGTTATAGAGCCATTTACAATCTCAGTTTAGTTTTCCAAAATACTTAAAAAGCTTGTAGAAAACAATACAAACAAACACATTTAACACGTTTTTCTAATGCTGGTCCTACTCGACCCTATAAAAGAACGACAATTGGTAAATCATACAAAAATTACCTGAAAAACACCCATATTTCACAATTTCAGCTTTAACTCAATTCACATGGAAACTACTGTTAATATAATAGATCGTTTACCTCCAAAATTAAGTTGTCGATAAGACGGTATATCAACACAATTACTAAAATTTATTAAACAAATTATATTAGCAATGCAGTCAATCTAATTATTAATCAGTCAATGTTAATTGGTATATTTCCGGACAAATTCAAAATTGCAAAAGTTATACCCCAATACAAGAAGGTGATGTTTCGGATTTTAACAATTATCTTCCTAAGTCTATCATGCCAGTGATTTCAAACAATAGTGAAGGAGCTATGTTTCATCAAATCCACAATTACTTCCATTCCAAAACGTTATACTACAATAGCCAATACGAGTTTAGAAAGAAACATTCTACTGAGCTTGCTACACTCGAAATTGTAGACAGAATTATACAAGAACATAATAAATCGGTTACTCCAATAAATGTATGCCTTGATTTATCAAAAGCATTTGAGATAATTTATCACAATACATTGGTACAGAAGATACATTACTACGGTTTCAATGACAAGGTTTTGGATCTTTGTAAGAGTCATTTACAAAATAAGAAGCAGCACGTAGACATTGAAGATATTAAATCTAAGGAAATAGTCATCGACGCTGGTGTCCCTCAAGGATCAACTTTAGGGCCACTCTTATTTATTATATACATAAATGACATAGCACTTCTTTCTAGTGATCTTTTTCCAAATTCATAGCGTTGCTGACAACGCCACTGTTACTAGTATTATAAATATATTTAACGATTCAAAAGGTTAAATGCGAAGTGAAAATATTAAAAGGAATAAAAACAAGGCATTAGCTAAAATCCGGTTGCCACGTGTACACAAAGTTTAACATTAATATGTAACATTTGTGAACATTAAAAAAAATACAGAAAAAATATATTTGTAGCATACATTCTATTGTAAACCAGCATGTGTAGCGATTCCCGCGGAAAATGTAAATTTAATGAGCTAGACGATCACGTGATATCGTGACGTCAGAGACGACATAAACTCGCATCAGGCCAACCCCTTCCATTTTCGTTGACCTGAATGGTCATATCGATTGCAACCCACGGGAGATTATCTACACCAACAAACATACATAGCAAACAGATATATATATATATATATATTGTATCCAGCTACAGAAAGTAACGCTGTATAATCTCGTAATTTCACTAGAATGTCGATATATGAAGGAGGAGTTGTACAATTTATCATAACAACTGAAATCAGTCAGTGAAATTTCGTTGATCTAGGTAGCTCAGTCAGTAGACGCGTTGGTTTCGTGTCATGTGTCTTACAATCAGGCGACGCCAGTATAAGCCTAACATCGAACCATTGATTTTGTTGACACTGTTTGTTTATGGCTTCTTTTTATGGGGTCACCAGGCACATCCAATTTTCAAATTACAAATAAAGAAATACGAATAATATCCTTAAATCAATATAATGCTCACACAAGTCTTATTTTCAAAATATTTTAGTTGTTAAATTTGTATGACATTGACAAAATTCAACAGAATGTCCTTATATATTACGTACGTTATTTGTTGTATATGTATCGTATTTATAGGTCAAATAAATTGATTCTGAGTCTAAAAACCTACATTTTAATATTGCATATCCTCTTTATCTTCCTAGCATTCTCATACATCTGTTGACGACTCAAGCATTGTACACTATAACGAGTTTGCTTAATCCTTTGGTTTAGTTGCGCCACTGTGTTTGATGTTCGAGGATATTGGCGCATAAGAAGTCACTATTATTACTATTATTACTATTAAGTCAGAAATAACAACATTATTTTCTATGCACCACATAAGAAAACATAACATTTGACATGATGCGATGTATGACGTGGACGAAGTGCAAATAAATACAACCAATTTAAACGACCAGACACTATTAATGTGTGCGTTGACACCTGATGAATTTACGTTCCGCATGACTGTTTGTCTATCCTATGCATCAGAAAACCATCAGAAATGCGTAATGACGTATTACTATAGAGACGGTCTATGTGTTTCGCGTGGTATCACACGAATTGGACATATAACAACAAACAACTCTCTCTGACATATGTCCATTGTTTTGTTTTCAAATCTAATGTTCGATATGTCTACTGTATCGTAAAAAAAATTAAAACACCAAATCGACAGTGTGTCCAGGTTTCGTGAGAATCGATCATATATACATACACGCATAGTCACTCATACACACATACACACACTCACATCCAAACGCACACACAAGCATACACACACACTCTCTCTCTTTCTTACACACACACACACACACACACACACACACACACACACACACACACACACACACACACAAACACACACACACACAAACACACACACACCATTCACACACACACACACACATTATAGTTAGATATAATTAATAATCGTCGCTTTTTAGTCGGGTTTTAATAGAAACACGTCAAAACTGATATTGTATATCCCCCTCTGTTTCAGTCTATCACAGCACTGGACGTTGGTAGTTTTCATCATTCCATTTGTGGTGATCTCTGTCATGCTATATAATAATCCCAACTATGTGACTCTACTGCAAACGCACACGTTCACAATTGGGAGAGTCACGGCAAGACCGAGTACTAGATCTACCAAAATGCAGGATGGCTGGAATATGACGAAGACATTATTTCCATCAGGAGCCGTGGATAATTTAATCACAAAAACTGACCAGTCGCGTGACACACATGTCCCCAATGTGAGTGGGAATCAAACGCATAAAAGGAACCCTGCCTACCATAAACGCATCATTCGGATACTTACGTGGACAACAAAGAATGGCGGACACAAGTTTTGGTTTGGGCGAAAAGCAGGTTTGGAGGGAGCGGCCCAGTGCTACACGCCAATACCGTGTGAATATTCCAGCAATCGTTCATTGTATAACGTTAGCGATACTATATTGTTTCACACCAGATTCAGTAGTATTGAAAACGCATTGCCATCATTCCGACTGCCACATCAACACTGGATGTCGTTTTTGGAAGAAGCGCCAGATAGAATCCCAGGAGTCCAGATGCCTCAAAATACCTGGTTCAACTGGACGATAGCGTACACAATGGATGCTGACATCGTCAGGCCGTACGGAATATGTCTTCCGAATCGGGAGAAAGTTGAGAAAGACCCGAGCAGTATCACCGACACAATACGACGTGTCTACAAAAACAGAGCTGATACAATTCCATGGATAAATGGAACGACAACACATCAACATAGTTTGGAAAATTATGCCAAAGATAAAACTCGCTTAGTATTGTGGGCTGTTAGCCAATGTACAAGTTCAAGCAAAAGGGAAATGTATGTGAATGCATTGAAACGGCATATCAACATTGATATTATTGGACGTTGCGGCAAAAATGTGTGCAGAAAAACAGTTATTGATGTAGTTGGAAAGTGCGACGATGAAGTGTGTAAAAGCACCACTTCTTGCATGAATGATTTGTTCCGAATTTACAAATTTTACTTGGCATTTGAGAATTCTATTTGTCCTGACTACATCACAGAGAAAGTGTGGTCACGCATGCAAAACGGAATTGTTCCGATTGTCCTTGGAGGAAGCAATTACAAGATGTTTTTGCCGACGCATTCTTACATTGGTATCAAAGATTTCGCGTCACCGAAAGCCTTGGCGGCATACCTACACAAGTTAGATAACAATGACAACCTGTACAATGAGTACTTCGCTTGGAAACAAAACTACACCTGCCAACCATGGCTGCCAGGCAATGATCTCTTGTGTGACATATGTCGATTCATGAACAGCAACCTAAACAAGGTTAATATCATCCCGGATCTCAATAAATTTTGGAATAAAAAAAGTTGTACATCCAATCAAGAATACTACGGCGGCATGATAGACGGTGTTTGATGTTTGATCGGTGTCTCCTGTATAAGCTCATTTTTTATAAAATACAAATGCGGCTGTGAAAGAGAAGAAGAAAGGTAATCTAATACACGTCCGTCGATGATCTGAGACGACGTTGAAAAACATCGAAGTGATTATTGGAATAATCCAAGAACTCATCGACTGTAACTGCACGACACATGGCAGAACGCGGTGATGCACCTACATAACACGTAGTTTGAGATTAACGAGGGGCATGGGTGATTCTAGCAAGAGGGGATAGATTTTTTTAAATTTTACCAACGCCTAATGTTTTTGTTAAAATGTCGAACTTCCTCCATTCATTTTTATTATGATTTCTGGAAAGCGAAGAGGTTCTAGTTTGATATTTTTGACTTATACAACCATGTTGATTACAACTTGCAACTACCTTAGGCAGGTATAGCATTGTTTAGTTCAAACATATGGATAAAACATAGACAGTCGATAACTGAAATAACTTGTTTCATGTCGCAAAGAATACTGACTTTCGGGAAAACATAATGCTTGTGTGTATCTTATGATGACTTTAGCAAGTGTATTTAGTGTGAATACCTTCCAGCACCTACAGCCATTTCGGGCGCATCGTTTTTGAACGATCTTACCGTTGGTCGATAGGAGCCCTTTCTATCAATTTGCCAACCGCAGACGTTCAGCTCACTGGTCTGTAGTTATCTGACATACTAATCGAACCCAGTTTATATAATGGCATAATGTTTGCGTCTTTCCATTCTAGAGAAACAACCATCTATTTTAACGACACGTTGAAAATTGTTGCAAGCTGTATGCTAATTTGGTCTAAAAGTTCCAATATTAGTGTGGGGAGCGGGTGGGTTATAAACAGTTTCATCTGGCGCCGGACATCAATATTTTACGCTTCGGACCGATATTTGTAAAACATTGTTGTCCTCATATTCATACAAAATATCAGTTATTGTTGTTTCGGATTACATTGTTAGTAATGATTCTGCGTCCGCTACCGACCGGATATCCCGTGGTGTGGCTGACGTGAAAGCATTGCTAGCGTCGCGCTACCTGCTTTTGAACGAGGCGAAGACAGAGGCGATACTGTTTGTAGCACCAAACAACCGTGTTCCACAGCCACCGCCTCTTCCCATCGACATCTGCGGTTGCAATGTCAGCACTTCCGCCAACATACGTGACCTTGGAGTAGAGCTCGACTCCACGATGTCGATGGCCGCACACATTAGCCGTACCTGTCGGGCTGCGTACGCCCAACTACGTGGCATAGTGCGAATTCGATCATCTCTCTCGCTTTCAGCGTGCAAGTCGCTTGTACATGCGTTAGTCACGTCGCGATTCGACTTCGGAAACGCGGCCCTGTACGGCATTGCTGGAACCTTCTTGCACCGACTTCTGCTTACGTCGGCGTGACCAACACAGCATGACGGCGGCACTACGAGAGCTGCATTTGCTACCTATGGCGAAGCGAATTCAATTTAAACTGTTCACCTTGATGCACGGCGCTGTGTATAAAACACTACACAGTACCTTGCTGACCGTATATGTGCATATGTTCCCGGTCATACTCTTCGCTCGGCCGACCAGTTCCTCATAGTTGTTCCTAGAGATAACCTGGAATGGTACGGCCGACGCGCATTTTCAAGTGCAGGTCCCACCCTCTGGACCTCTCTTCCACTAGAGCTAAGAAGCCAACGTGACTCTGGACGTTTTAGGAGAGACCTGAAAACCTTTCTCTTTAATCGCGCTTTTTCGTAATTTATTGTCCTTTTAAATATATGCATATATAAATCTTAATGTTATATATGGCGTACATAATAATCGAAATGTGTTGTTATGTTAGCATATGTAACTCATGTATTGTAATATTATAACGACAACGTAATGTATTCTTACACCATGTTTAGTTTGTAAACACCCCTGAATCTATTATGTAGAGATATGTGGTGTATAAATAAATTTGATTTGATTTATGTTTTTTTGTAAACGATATTCTCCTTCGCTAAACATCCTCATTGCGCGCAATGTGACAGTGTTCGTCTATGTTAACATGAGATAGCAAGTACTTATTTACGTGGGAATAACCCAGTCATGCCGAGGGGGGTTCTAAAGAGACCACATATCCATGACCTCTCCACGCGCTAACAAAACAATTATAAAATAACCAGTTCTTTGTGTTATTACCACGGGATAGTATGCCAACAAAGGTGAATAACAAAGTGATTTATCTCAAAATTGACATTACACCAGTGACGTTATTATCGCGAAGTTTGCCTTCTTCCAAAACGCCGTGACTACAAACCGAACGTATGTGTTCATTTCCTTCATTCTATGTCCTTAACATAGATATTATATACTTTTAGAGATAGCATGTGCATAAACTCTGCCACAAATGTTGAAAAGACTGGCGTTAGTTTTACCATGGACAAATTCAGTCATATATTACTGGTCCAAATAGAGCCACTCGGGCACGAGGAGAGGGATATATATATATATACATGTGTGACAGACATATGTGATAGGTGTAACAAGTGTGACATTTGCAACATGTGTAACATGTGTGACAAATGTGTAACAGGTGTAACATATGTGACAGGTGTAACGTGTAACAAGTGTAACATGTGTGACAGGTGTAAGCGGTGTGACATGTGTAACATATGTTACTAATGTAACACTTGTGATAGGTGTAACCGGTGTGATAGGTGTGATGGGTGTCACAGGTGTGATAGGTGAAACATATGTGAAAGGTGAGACTGAGGTAACCGATGTGATATGTGTAATTCTTGAGGTAGGCAGCAGTCGAACACGTAGACGTATGTTTTCGACTCTTCTCGCAGCCGTTTTGAAGTTTCGGCAATTTCGTTCACTCGACGTTGCCTCAGTTTACTCAGCCATCTAAATCAGCATACGGCAACAGCGGCGTATTGACAATAGTGCAATAGGCTTAACGCAGTAGTTACACACAGGCCAGATAAGTCACGTTGGTATTGCAATGAACAGTTCTGCCTAGTGGTAAAGTGTAAAGTGTTTCAAGCAATCGTATTAACTTGATAATGCGTTACAAAATAATTTACCTTTATATAAATATACTGTGACATAATTACTTGACAGTGTACTTTGTAAACACCCCTGAATCTATTTTGTAGAGATATGTGGTGTATCAATAAATTTGATTTGATTTGATTTATGTTTTTTGTAAACGATATTCTCCTTCGCTAAACATCCTCAGTGCGCGCAATGTGACAGTGTTCGTGTATGTTAACATGAGATAGAAAGTACTTATTTACGTGGGAATAACCCAGTCATGCCGAGGGGGGTTCTAAAGAGACCACAAATTCATGACCTCTCCACGCGCTAACAAAACAATTATAAAATAATCAGTTCTTTGTTTTATTACCACGGGAGATTAAGCCAACAAAGGGGAATAACAAAGTGATTTATCTCAAAATTGACATTACACCAGTGACGTCATTAGCCTTCTTCCAAAACGCCATGACTACAAACCGAACGTATGTGATCATTTCCTTCATTCTAATTCCTTGACAAAGATATTATATACTTTTAGAGATAACATGTGCATAAACTCTGCCACAAATGTTGAAAAGACTGGCGTTAGTTTTACCGTGGAAAAATTCAGTCATATGTTACTGGTCCAAATAGAGCCACCCGGGCACGAGGAGAGGGAGATATATATATGACATGTGTGATGGACATATGTGATAGGTGTAACAGGTGTGTCATTTGCAACATGTGTAACATGTGTGACAGATGTGTAACAGGTGTAACATATGTGACAGGTGTAACGTGTAACAAGTGTAACATATGTGACAGGTGTAACGTGTAACAAGTGTAACATGTTTGACAGGTGTAAGAGGTGTGACATGTGTAACATATGTAACTAATGTAACATTTGCGATAGGTGTAACCGGTGTGATAGGTGTGATGGGTGTGACAGGTGTGATAGGTGAAACATATGTGAAAGGTGAGACTGAGGTAACCGAAGTGACATGTGTAATTCTTGAGGTAGGCAGCAGTCGAATACGTAGACGTATGTTTTCGACTCTTGGCGCTGCCGTTTTGAAGTTTCGGCAATTTCGTTCACTCGACGTTGCCTCAGTTTACTCAGCCATCTAAATACGGCATACGGCAACAGCGGCATATTGACAATAGTGCAATAGGCTTAACGCAGTAGTTACACACAGGCCAGATAAGTCACGTTGGTATTGCAATGAACAGTTCTGCCTAGTGGTAAAGTGTAAAGTGTTTCAAGCAATCGTATTAACTTGATAATGCGTTACAAAATAATTTACCTTTATATAAATTTACTGTGACATAATTACTTGACAGTGTACTTTGTAAACTCATGGTTACTGGTTTAGTTTTCATGTACATGTACATGTACATGCCCCGTTGTGTCTCAAATAGGCCAGCACAGCTCTCAATGTTCACGTACCCTCTCGCGCCCAGGTGGCTCTAAAGGGACCACCTCAGGTGTAACATTTAGAAACACGCTACATTAATGAAACCGAAAATACATGTTATCATAACCAAATGGACTAATAAAATGCAATAAAACATAAACTTGTCATGTTCAGTTTTTGGCATGAATGGTCAAATTAACCGTCCATTCGTAAGTGACAATGCATGTATAGTAGGCCATGTTGCTGTATGCCTGAAAGTGCACGACCTTTTATACGTGGGAGTGAACGTTCAAGTATACGTGAGAGTGCACATCACACATCAGTAGATCCGTGAGATGTGTGTGCATGTATATGTGTATATATACATATGTGTGTATATAGATAGTTTCCCGAAGGGAAACGATCTAAAGGAAGACCAGTAAGACGGTGGAGAAACGAACAAGGAGAGTACTGGAAAGGCATCAACTGGCAGAAGCCAGCGCAAATGTCAAATCTGGAAACGACATGCTGAGGCCTTCGTCCAATCACGGGAAACTATGGCTACACAATGACGATGATGTTGATGATATATACATATATATATATATATATGTATATATATGCGTATATATATATATATATGTATGTATATATATATATATATATATATATACGTATATATATGTATGTATATATATATATATATATATATATATATAGATAGATAGATAGATAGATAGATAGATAGATAGATAGATAGATAGATATATATATTTTTTCGTGCGTTGAATTACTGACTAACTGTCTGAATGACTAAAAGTATGTCTGACTGAGTATTTGTCTGACTGACTGACTGAGACTGAATGAAAGATCGATTCCATACTGATTCATTCACTCACTCACTCACTCACTCACTAACTCTCACAGTCACACACTCATTCATTCATTCATTCATTCATTCACTCATTCACTCATTCACTCATTCACTCATTCACTCATTCACTCATTCACTCATTCACTCATTCACTCATTCACTCATTCACTCATTCACTCATTCACTCATTCACTGGTGGTTTTGTGTGCGCCCGCTGTCATTCAGTGTGCAAACCTTCCTCACACTCCCTCGCCATTACACACTCACGCACACACACACACACACACACACACACACACACACACACACACACACACACACACACACACACACACACACACACACACTCACGCACACACACACACGCACGCACGCACACACACTCACGCACACACACCCACACACACGCACACGCACACGCACACGCACACACACACACACATACACACACACACACACATATGTGAGTTAGTGAGTGGGTGAATGAATCAGTCAGTTATCCAGTCAGTCAGTCAGTCGGTCAGTCACACAGTCAGACAGATATTTGGTCAGTCAGACAGTGAGTCAGTGATTCAATTAACGACAAATCATGCCTGGAAAACCTGATACCAATACAGGACATAATACATTTACTGTAATGATCCAATTAATTGTGTGTTCTGATTAAGTGTTCCAATAAAATGATATGCGGCCGGGTTACGATGACATCAATCATAAGTGTACTTAAATCCAGCGTACTGTTACCTTGACACATATCTCAAGCCAGTCTCACATATTAACTCCTCAAGTTGCCTTCAGTTCTAAGTAAACGACATTCATTGTAACGACGTTCATTCTGCATTGAGTTCTACGTAAACGACATTCATTATAACGACGTTCATTCTGCACTGAGGACTTTCTTACGGCAGTTTCTGCGAAGGATTGTCCTCTTTTCCTGTTTCTACGTCGTTGAACCAAAGAGCTGCGCTGATTTTGTGATTCTGATCCATCCTTTGTGGATCGCCTTGGAGACGTTGAAATCAGCTGAATTGTCATTACTGTCGTCACTCTCGTTAGCAATGACGACCGTCGCTGTGGCAATGAACAGCTGGTAGATATTACCATAGGATAAATTGTTTGGAATATTCCTTAATGGGGAGTCTTTCCACCCCGCTACCGACAAAATTGGTGGTTGTACCAGCTGGGAAGGTGTTGCTTGCGATGTATTTGCAGGTCGTGCATGGACGGAGATACAGGTGGCGGACATCGACTTGAGGAGATGTGATTTGGATACGTTTCGTAAAGATTTGATCCTGTTTCTTTACAAAACAGTATATTTCGTTAACTATGACCAATTCATGCAACACCAGTATATACCATAGGCGTAGTACAAGGTACTGATAATGTTTCTGAAATCCCTAAATCTAGCAAACTACAGCACTGATTGCATAATGACGGAACTACTAACAATTGCGAAAAAGTATCACAACGCAACGATTTCCTTTGGCAATGTGACACTATGTATCGAGATTAGAGTGTAAAAAAAAATCCCTGGCATTCCAACAAACGCTTCAGTTGACAGTTGGAATATTGCGATACACAACTGTACACAAATTGGGCTCCAGGTACATCACTTTGTGTGAGATTAACACGGTAATTGTAATTGCCTATCAAAATGAGTGGCTGTGGGACAGTTATTTGTCCTACTTTCTGAGACGTATGCTACGTAGCACGCAACGCAGTTATCTGTGGCGCACTGGTGATGAGGGCTATTTAAATAGGACGCTGGCGGGAACGCTGACGAAGTGGTACAACCTGTTTGTTCGCATGACAACGTCATTGTTGCCTACGTCATTGCAGGTGTGAATCTCTGTAGTTGAGTCCATTAGCGATTACGTGACATCCGGCCGCCTATCATACCAACGGCCTTTGGCTATACACAACAACTGCAAGAAGACGGGTCCGCGTCTATTGCAATCAAACGAGGGAAACAGTTCACTAGTTTTTTCAGCAGCACATCTTTGGCCGATTACCTTAAGAACGTGTATATTTCTGTCAGGCGTTAGAGATGTCACTATCCATCAAAACACTGCTGCATCGTTTCGGTTCCATGGTAAACAATACACAACATTCGATTGCGTATAGCCAAATGGCGGATCACCTTGACGACCGGATACCAAATAAGGGCAATGACATACAACTAATGGACACAATATAACATGTCAGGCACGAGCAATTTGTCTAGACAAGGAAAATAGAGATTTATTCACCGATTCACATTATGCCTCATGGATCAAAATTTAATACAGTGACCTATGATTTTCTGTTGACATTCCAGTAACATGTAGCTTTATAATATATCAAAATGTCAAGAGAGTGTAATATATTTTAGATGGGTCTACTTGTATTCAATTATACAACACATTATTAATGGATGTCCAAAACGACAACAGGTATAAAAATACTTGTTTAATATAGTTTAAGTACCATAGCTAAAGTTACCTTTGTTACATTGTGGACAAGTGTATATTTCATATTTCATGGTTGGTAGGCATGACCAATTTATGTAGAGAAGGAAACATAGAGATTAATTCTCCCAATCACATTATATCCCTTCGACCAAAATTTAAAACAGTGACCTCTGGTTTTTTGATGACATTCCAGTAACACATTTTTATAATGTAAACATTTCAAGATGTTGTAATGCACATTAGATATCTGCATTTAATTTTCAAGAACATACTAATTTTAAGGACCATATCTAATTTTGTTTATCTTTTTTGCGTTAAAAAGTGTATCTTTCATATATCTGAAGGATGTCAGACATGAATTCCTTCCGCTCTTGTAGCACTACCATGTAACTCAGGTTTATTCACTGCTACTGGGCCAGATCGGCAGATATATTCATGAATCGGGAAAGCCAACTGAGCCGCGGACTAGTAGTAGGTGTAGGCACGACAGAAATGTTTACAAGTGGTGTATATAAGGCAAGAATTATTATTATAAGCAACTGTGTCCTTACTTGAATACGACCATCCGACCACGCCCTCGAATGATCTTGTCGACGATCAGAGAGAGCGATTTATCGCAAAGAGAACCTCCTACCTTATGTAATGTAAATTATAAATGCATAATACCCGGACGTATTTTATTAAGCATATGTCCTAATATATGGAATCATGACTGGCCAATTATAAAATAAACACGGTTTTATTTCTCAGGTATGCATATATATATATATATATACATATATATATATGATATATGTATATATATATATATCATGACCAACAACCAATATATATACATATATATATATATATATATATATTGTTTGTTGGTCATGATATATATATATATATATGATATGATATATGTATATATATATATATCATGACCAACAACCAATATATATACATATATATATATATATGTATATATATTGTTTGTTGGTCATGATATATATATATATATCATATATATATATATATATATATCATGACCAGCAAACAAGTATCCTCTTTGCAATTACTTCTCTCAACTATTGTAAGACGTTATACGTAAACTAAAGGAGCGACAACAATCCATTGATTACACTTTAGAACAGTTAGTAATACTTACTCCAACGCATGCAATTGTGACTTGCCGGATCCAAGTTCTTGTACGACTTATTTTTCCGCAAATACATGATTGTTGGTCAGACTGTAAAGTAAAATATTCTTAAATTACATTAAAACATAATATATATGTGATATAAATGATATTAGCAAGTATGCCCACCCCCTTGGTTTCGGTACACTAACATAGATGCAGTATTCATGCCTGACATTTGCTATGACGGAAATGTGAGCAATGCTTCGCAATGCAAGTTATTGATCGGTTGATGGGTTAAACACGTTTAGCATTACATGGGAGGAGTGGTTTGATCGTTGCTATATATCGCGGGGAACATAAATGTTCAGTGGCGCCACCTCGTGAGCAAATATACGTTAAAGCTAATGGTCATCTTGGATCGTAAAAATCGGTAGTTCCACAACATGTAATGGGAAGTTTGTTGGACTCAACAAATGTATGAGACCATACTCTTCGTAGCTTGTATCAATTTAAAAAACAAGAGTAATGTCAATTAACGTCAATCCAATGCCACGTACAAACCACAAAACCACTAAAAATCTTTAACCAATTGGAAATTTTGAAAAGAAATTGCTGAATATATACAGCAACGTGTTTATAGATTACATTCTTAACCTTGACAAACAAATATTTAATTCTACGGTTGCAGTACCATGTTCATACAGGGCCTGAAACACCAACACGTACCGCGGTGTAATGCTAAAGACCTATGTGCTCTCTCAACACCACCCATATCTGACAAGCCGGTTGCTTTGAGACATGCATAGCAATATTAGCCGGTTTTGTAACATTAATTTGCAAACTTCACATTCGGTCAGTTGGATTAACAAGAGCATGTGCTTTACGTATAATAAGTGTTAGGGAAATCTGCTAATTCATTTAGCTTATGTTTTAGTTTTTAAACAATGCCCTGCTCATGACTTAGTAAACGCTATGTGTCATCATCTGGTGATATACAAGAACTCTATATGACGTCAATCAATATATTTAATTTCCTATGCCAGCATCTGAACATTGAAGTGTTACGTAGCTATGTTTCAGTTATGCAAATTATTTGAGAGCTCATGGTGGAATTCCTTTTAAAACACAAACTAATAAATGAATCTCAACATGGGTTCCTAAAAGGTAGGTCTTGTCTAACCCATCTCCTATATAATTTTAGAAGAAATTACAAAAGAAGGTAGACGATGAATCACCAGTGGATGTTGTCTACTTAGATTTTCAGAAATGCGAATGCACTCAAGCCGGGGTGGTCTAGCGCACATCTCAGTAGTGTTTGGACGTCAAGGTCGGTCCATTCCCGCATGTCGTCCATCCAGGTTTTCCTTTGCTTGCCTCTCCGTCTGCTGCCTTCCAGGGTGTCCTGCATAATTGTCTTGACAAAGGACTCGTGGCGTGTGACATGGCCGTACCATGCCAACTTTCTCCTTTTCACTGTTGCAAGGAATATTATTTATTTATTTGTTATTATAAAGCATTTATAGAGAGCCGTGTGTCCGGATAACAAATCTGCTCAAAGGCGCTGACAATTGTAGAGTATAAGTAAAATACATTAAATGACGTAAAATATATTAAATAGAAATATTAAATAGAAAGATAAAAGAATATGATTTAAAAGTAGCAAAATTACATAAAATGCCAGTTAGATAAACCTGAATAAAAATAAATATATATAATTTTATATATTTACAAATGTATATATTATACATAAATGAAATGAATTAGCCGTTTACATAACTAAAATACATAATATGTTTAAATTTAATTAAATAAATACATATAATATGCTAATTAAATAATAATAATAATAAATAACTAAATGCAACCTAAGTACATAACCGAATGTCAACATTGCACAAATGTCACTGACGCGGACTGCAAAGTTCTTTGAAGGCCTGTCGAAATAAGCATGTCTTTATGCGTGATTTGAAAGTGGCAACGCAGTTTGCATGCCTGACTGCATGAGGCAGGGCATTCCACAGGATCGGGCCAGCCACCGAGTAGGAACGACGGCGATAATGTTCAAGGTGATATCTCGGAACAGTCAGCATACCTTGTTCGGCCGATCTAAGTGATCTGGTCGGCGTGTAGGATTTCACGAGCGATGAAATGTACGCAGGGCCGAGATGGTGCAATGCACGATATACCAGCAGAAACTCCTTGAAATCGATCCGCTGGCGTATAGGCAACCAGTGTAGACGGTACAGAACAGGTGTTATGTGTTCTCGTCTCCTAGTCCCGGTAATGACACGTGCTGCGGAATTCTGTACCATCTGCAGCTTTCGCAAGTCCTCTTTAACAGCGGTAATTATTTAAGAAGGGAGGTGTGAGAGAGTGAGTGAGTGAGTTGGTGAGCTGGTGAGTTGGTGAGTGGGTGAGTGGGTGAGTGGGTGAGTGGGTGAGTGGGTGAGTGGGTGAGTGGGTGAGAGGGTTTGTGGGTGAGTGAGTGGGTGAGTGGGTGAATGGGTGAGTGGGTGAGTGGGTGAGTGGGTGAGTGGGGAGTGGGTGAGTGGGTGAGTGGGTGAGTGGGTGAGTGGGTGAGTGGGTGACTGGGTGAGTGGGGGACAGGGGGAGTGCACGCACACGCACGCACACGCACGCACACGCACACACACGCACGCACACGCACGCACACGCACGCACACGCACACGCACACGCACACGCACACGCACACGCACACGCACACGCACACGCACGAACACGAACGAACACGCACGAACACGCACGCACGAACACGCACGCACGAACACGCACACGAACACGCACGAACACGCACGAACACGCACGAACACGCACGCGCACACGCACGCACACGCACGCACACGCACGCACGCACACGCACGCACACGCACGCACACGCACGCACACGCACGCACACGCACGCACACGCACGCACACGCACACGCACGCACGCGCACGCGCACGCACGCACACACACGCACGCACACGCACGCACACGCACGCACACGCACACGCGCGCACACGCGCGCACACGCACGCACACGCACGCACGCACGCGCACGCGCACGCGCGCGCACGCGCACACACGCACGCACACGCACACGCACGCACACGCACGCACCCGCACGCACACGCGCACGCACACGCACACGCACACGCACACGCGCGCACACGCACACCCACTCATCACGCGCACTCACGCGCACGCACACGCACACGCACGCACAGGCACGCACACGCACGCGCACGCACACGCACGCACACGCACGCACACGCACGCACACGCACGCACACGCACGCACACGCACGCACACGCACGCACACGCACGCACACGCACGCACGCACACGCACACGCACGCACACGCACGCACACGCACGCACACGCACGCACACGCACGCACGCACGCGCACGCACACGCACACGCACGCGCACGCGCACACGCACACGCACACGCACACGCACACGCACACGCACACGCACACGCACACGCACACGCACGCACAATTCTATGACATAGCCGGCCTCACCTCAGTAGGCGCCCCACACAGGTAGTTGCTTTGGGTTGAGCGATGTCACTTCTGCCGCAAATGACTCGCCGAGGCGAAATGACGTAACGTCTGTAAATGGCAACAGGTTGCTACATTGACATGCATTGATTTGTGACGTGATCATGATTTAACGTTGCATTTTAACAATATAGACTCTGCGCCAGCCGGTGTCGGCTGGTACTTAGCCAATGTTCTCACGCAGCATAGTAATATGCCTTGCAGACATGCCTGCAACACCATCGCATGTCGTGCGTATTCTGTGCAGATGAATTTAGTATATATATATATATATATAAACGCGATATATATATATATATATATCATGAATATAGGTAACCATATATCTTAATATGAGCCAACTAATAAAATAAAACAAATTGACCATTAGTTTATCAATACGAATCATTCGAACCAAAATTTAATTTCGTTTAGGCTTACGAACTAAACAGAGGCAAACTAGCAGTATTATTATAATACATCCATTGAATAAAATGTTATGTAAAATGTGATGTTTATTAAAGCGCAGCATGTATTTTTTTCAAAACGCGATATATATATATATCGCTAGTCCCAACACCGACCCCTGCGGCACTCCACTCAAAACTGGTTTCCAGTTTGAAATCACCCCTTTACTATTACTATCTGTCTTCTGTCTGACAACCGTATTTATAACCAACTGATCACACCGTCCCCCATAGCAAGGGTTTTAGTTTAAGTATCAATCTTACTTAACAATTATCAAGCCGCAGCAAAACAGAACATCAGTCATTGAACTCCTGACAGAGACTGTCGAAGTCTTAAAGAGGTAGACGGAGTACAGCCAGGACCTCTACACTTACTCCCTGCAGCCTGATACCAGCGTCCTGCAGACAGAACTGGCACCAGAGAGAGAATCAGAAACATTGCCTATTTTAAGGGAAAAAGTGTAAGCAGCCATCCGCAGCATAGCAGTAGGGAAATCACCAGGAGCAAACAACATTCCAGCGGAGCTGCTCAAACATGGTGGCGAAGGAATGGACACTGCAATGACAGCCATTTGCCAGAAGATCTGGGACTTCAGACAATGGCCAAAAATGGACACAGTCACTCTTCATCCCATTACCTAAGAAAGGAAATGTCCGGAAGTGCCAAAAGTACCGAACCATTAGCCTTATTAGCCAACCAAGCTAGATTTTGCTACGCATAATTTTGAACCGGTTGAAAAATCAATCAGAAGAACTACTAGCAGAAGAGCAAGCCTGATTCAGACCCGAAGAATTACCACAGAACAAATGTGCAAGTGCAGACTCCTGATCGAAAAAAACCTGCAACACCAGAAGAGCCTGCTCCACAACTTTATAGACTTCAAGAAGTATTTTGACAGAGTGTGGCACGAATGTCTATGGTAAGTGCTAAGGCGCTTCTACATTGAAGAAGGCATCACTCAAGTCATCAGCGCACTGTATAACAAAGCCAGCAGTGCGGTCCTTCTCAACAGCTAAATAGGGGAGTACTTCAGGACCACAGTCAGAGTCCGTCAAGGTAGCTTGCTGTCGCCAGTTCTTATTAACATCTACCCCGAGAACATCATGAGAGAAGCCCTCCACAACTCCAACACCACCATCTCTATGGGAGGCTGATCTGTCAGCAACGAACAATTTGATGGGTCGTACTCGTACGCCTGTGTTCCCCGAATGTGACGACGACCCGGATGCGCTAGCTGAGCGATTGGTCTGTTATTTCACAGATAAGATCACTGATATCAGTACACGGCTGGTGACTGCATGCTCGCAATGCCAACTGCCCGCATTCTTACACGATATCGAATGCCGTATTAAAGAACTACTGTACGACTTTCAACTTGCTACAGTCACCGACATCTGCGGTCTGGTTGAGAAGACATCCAGCAAATCTTCTTCCAGCATTGACGTCATTTCTGGAAGCATGCTTAAATCTAACATTGCATTCTTGGACCAGTGTTAACTAGCATTGTTAACATGTCCATCGTGTCGGCATCACTACCCACTCACCCATTCACCCACTCACCCACTCACCCACTCACCCACTCACCCACTCACCCACTCACCCACTCACCCACTCACCCACTCACCAACTCGCCAACTCACTCACTCACTCTCTCACACCTCCCTTCTTAAATGATTATTTGAAGAATTCAACAGTCGCACTGCACTTACACAAAGAGACATTGATCGCAAGGTGGAACAGACACTTTATCTTTAGAAACCATCATTTGCTCGTACATAGTCCTGTTTCTGACACGCGTCAGCAGGCTGTCTCCTGTGTCGATTCACGACGTGTAACTCAATATATTGACTACTCTGTTGCAATACAGCCTTGAGTATTGTTCAACATTACATCACTTTTATCCAACGGCGCGATAGTTTCAGCGACGGAAAGTGAGATATACCGGCGAATACGGCGAAGATCACGGATATGATAAAAACAGCAGCGACACGTTTTGGGTAAGTGGTGTTTAAAATTGAAGTTTTCATCAAACGTTACTCCGAGATTCCGCGCTGAGGCGGCTGGCGTAATACGTTGACTCAATATACGTGTTGGGAAAATCCACCAAGCTTACTACGCTGCATTGGAGTACCAATAGTGATAAATTCAGATTTATCAGCATTTAATTATTTTAATTTGCTGTCATTCATCCAATTGAAGATATCTTGGAGACAATCGGTGAGTTGGATTAGGGAGCGATTTGTATCTGGTGAAGCCAAAGAAATGTAGATATACAGCTGTATGTGTCATCCGTGTACAGTTGATGATCCAAGTTATCACTTTGGATAACGGAGCTTAGTGTCGTAGCGTAGATCGTAAACAGCAAAGACCCAAGAACAGAACCCTGGGGGACACCACATGAAGTCGGCAGTACGCCTGAAAAGCAGTTATCTATCTTTATGGCTTGGTGTCTGTCAGTTAGGTATGAAGAAGATTGGCTCAAAGCTATGCCAGATATGCCGTACCACGTTAATAAACGTTTAATAAGACTGTTGTGATCAATGGTAGCAAACGCGGCAGAGAGATCAAACATGCGCCAGTTAAATCCAAATATGTGTCATAAAAACCATCAGCTCCATGGACGACTCCAGAAATTATAAAATCTAAAAGGCGCCGTCGTTCTTGGAGCGTTTTTGGCGCAATCACACTCATCCTTGGAGAGGTCACATTATTCAAGACAATGTCTGCAGCAGACAAATGGCTAACTATAGCATGACACAAATGACTAAAACAAAATCGGATTATTACATAAATATGGTCTCCAATAACTCTGATAGTCCACATCAGCTGTGGAACTGCATAAATCAAATGTTATACAGATGACCTGCTCCATCCCTACCAAATCATGCATCATTCAAGTATTTGTGTGACTCGTTCTCTAGTCACTTCAAAGACAAAATCAGTCTTATCCGGTCTACTTTCGCAGGTCAGACTTCAAGTATTGTACATATTGACTCTCCACAAGTAAATTCTCAACTCGCCTCATTTGAACCTGCCACAGTTCTCGAAGTGAGAAAAATAATTATATCCTCCCCAAATACATCCTGTGATCTCAATCCATTCCCGACCACTCTGTTAACTGCATTTCGTGATGCATTACTCAAACCAATAACATATATCATGAACGCATCACTGTGCTCTGACTTTTTTCCTGAAGATCTTAAACACACCCATGTAAACACAGTTCTAAAGAAGACAACTCTGCTTAAAGAAGACCTAAACAGTTATAGAGCCATTTCCAACCTCAGTTTTGTTTTCCAAAATACTTTAAAAGCTTGTAGCAAACCGTCTACAATCTCACATCAGCACAGATGACATATCTAATGTGTTGCAATCTGCCCACAAACAATACAAACAAACACATTTAACACGTTTTTCTAATGCTGGTCCTACTCGACCCTCTAAAAGAACGACAATTGGTAAATCATACAAAAATTACCTGAAAAACCCGATATTTCACAACTTCAGCTTTAACCCAATTCATATGGAAACTACTGTTAATATAATTGATCGTTTACCTCCAAAATCAAGTTGTCAATAAGACGGTATATCAACAGAATTACTCAAATTGATTAAACAAATTATATTAGCAATGCAGTCTCTCTAATTATTAATCAATCAATGTTAATTGGTATAGTCATACCCCAATACAAGAAGGTAATGTTTCGGATTTTAACAATTATCGTTCTAAGTCTATCATGGCAGTGATTTCAAACAATAGTGAAGGAGCTATGTTTCATCAAATCCACGATTACTTCCATTCCTAAACGTTGTACTACAATAGCCAATACGAGTTTAGAAAGAAACATTCTACTGTGCTTGCTACACTCGAAATTGTAGACAGAATTATACAAGAACATAATAAATCGGTTACTCCAATAAATGTATGCCTTGATTTATCAAAAGCATTTGAGAGAATTTATCACAATACATTAGTACAGAAGATACATTACTAAGGTTTAAATGACAAGGCTTTGGATCTTTGTAAGAGTCATTAACAAAATAGGAAGCAGCACGTAGACATTGAAGATGTTAAATCTAAGGAAATAGTCATCGACGCCGGTGTCCCTCAAGGTTCAATTTTAGGGCCACTCTTATTTATTATATACATAAATGACATAGCACTTCTTTCTAGTGACCTTTTTCAAATTCATAACGTAAGCTGACAACACCATTGTTACTAGTAATCTAAATATATTTAACGATTCAGAAGGTTAAATGCGAAATAAAAATATTAAAAGGAATAAAAACAAGGCATTAGCTAAAATCCGGTTGCCACGTGTACATAAAGTTTAACATTAACATGTAACATTTGTGAACATTAAAAAATACATAAAAATATATTTGTAGCATAAATTCTATTGTAAACCAGCCTGTGTAGCGATTCCCGCGGAAAATGTAAATTTAATGAGCTAGACGATCACGTGGTATCGTGACGTCAGGGACGACATAAACTCGCATCAGGCCAACCCCTTCCATGCATTCAGAGCATGTTTACAAGGATAGCCTTTCGGTTGAAACGAGCGTCAGAATGAGTTATTATGCAATATTCCGTTGCAATACAAACACTAGTCATCATAGAGGAACAAACAGTTATCTTACGGTTCCACATGAATCCAACTTTATTCAAACCAATGAACACGAATGGGCCTACAAGCCGACGAGGTTTCGCTGACCTGAATGGTCATATCGATTGCAACCCACGGGAGATTATCTACACCAACAAACATACATAGCAAATAGATGTATAATCTCGTAATTTCACTAGAATATTGATATATGAAGGAGGAATTATACAATTTATCATAACAACTTAAATCAGGCAGTGAAATTTCGTTGATCTAGGTAGCTCAGTCAGTAGACGCGTTGGTTTCGTGTCATGTGTCTTACAAGCAGGCGACGCCAGTTTAAGCCTAACATCGAACCATTGATTTTTTGACACTTTGTTTATGGCTTCCTTTTAAGGGGTCACCAGGCACATCCAATTTTTGTATTACAAATAAAGAAATCAGAATAATATCCTTAAGTCAATATAATGCTTTTACAAGTCTTATTTTCAAAAGATTTCTGTTGTTAAATTTGCATGACATTGACAAAATTCTACAGAATGTCCAGATTCAAACATGAATTTGCCCAAACATGCATTAGACAGAACACAGTAGAGACAGTTAACTTTGCACCAATTATTATAATTAATAACATTTACACCCACAGTCTATATGCTTATATGTGATTCCAGTTATCGTATTCATAATTACTTTATTTGTAATTCATAATAAGTATTGAAATATATACCTAAATATCTATACGTACGTCATTGTGTACACGAATACATAATATTGTATATCCTTGTATTATGTATGCATGTTGATACAGTGAGTAATTATCAACTATAGAAACAAGCCACATGCTATTAATTTTGTGTCATGTAAATGTTGTTGATATGTTAATGTGGGTTTCCTTACCTTATATATTTCTTAAGTTATTCGTTGTATATGTATCGTATTTATAGGTCAAATAAATTGATTCTGAGTTGTAAGTTAATTAGAAGGAAATATAATTTCATTTCGCCGTCTAAAAACCTACATTTTAATATTGCATATTCTCTTTATCTTCCTAGCATTCTCATACGTCTGTTGACGACTCAAGCATTGTACACGATAACGAGTTTAATTAATCCTTTGGCTTAGTTGCGCCACTGTGCTTCATGTTCGAGGATATTGGTGCATAAGAAGTCATTATTATTACTATTATTACTATTAAGTCAGAAATAACTACATTATTTTCTACGCACCACATAAGAAAACATAACATTTGACATGATGTGATGTATGACGTGGACGAAGTGCAAATAAATACAACCAATTTAAACGACCAGACACTATTAATGTGTGCGTTGACACTTGATGAATTTACGTTTCACATGACTGTTTGTCTATCCTATGCACCAGAAAACCATCAGAAATGCGTAATGACGTATTACTATAGAGACGGTCTGTGTGTTTCGCGTGGTATGACACGAATTGGACATATAACAACAAACAACTCTCTTTGACAGGAATTACCATATTAAGATGTCCAATGTTTGTCACTCATACACACAGACACACACTCACATCCAAACGCACACACACACGCATACACACACACACACTCTCTCTCTCTCTTTATCACACACACACACACACACACACACACACACACACACACACACACACACACACACACACACACACACACACACACACACACACACACACACACACACACACACACACACACACACACACACACACACACACCACACACACACACAAACAAAGCACGCACAAGCACAGTCACACCTTAGCTCGATTATAGTTAGATATAATTAATAATCGTTGCTTTTTAGTCGGGTTTTAATAGAAACACGTCAACACTGATATTGTATATCCCGCACTTTTTCAGTCTATCACAGCACTGGACGTTGGTAGTTTTCATCATTCCGTTTGTGGTGATCTCTGTCATGCTATATAAGAATCCCAACTATGCGACTCTACTGCAAACGGACACGTTCACAATTGGGAGAGTCACGGCAAGACCGAGTACAAGATCTACCAAAATGCAGGATGGCTGGAATATGACGAAGACAGTATTTCCATCAGGAGCCGTGGATAATGTAATCACAAAAACTGACCAATCGCGTGACACACATGTCCCCAAGTGAGTGGGAATCAAACGCATCAAAGGAACCCTGTCTACCATAAACGCGTCATTCGGATACTTACGTGGACAACAATGTATAGTGGACACAAGTTTTGGTTTGGGCGAAAAGCAGGTTTGGAGGGAGTGGCCCAGTGCTACACGCCTATACCGTGTGAATATTCCAGCAATCATTCATTGTATAACGTTAGCGATATTATATTGTTTCACACCAGATTCAGTAGTAATGAAAACGCATTGCCATCATTCCGACTGCCACATCAACACTGGATGTCGTTTTTGGAAGAAGCGCCAGATAGAATCCCAGGAGTCCAGATGCCTCAAAATACCTGGTTCAACTGGACGATAGCGTACACAATGGATGCTGACATCGTCAGGCCGTACGGAATATGTCTTCCGAATCGGGAGAAAGGTGAGGAAGATCCGAGCAGCATCACCGACACAATACGACGTGTCTACAAAAACAGAGCTGATTCAATTCCCTGGATAAATTGAACGACAACACACCAACATAGTTTGGAAAATTATGCCAAAGATAAAACTCGCCTAGTATTGTGGGCTGTTAGCCAATGTACAAGTTCAAGCAAAAGGGAAATGTATGTGAATGCATTGAAACGGCATATCAACATTGATATAATTGGACGTTGCGGCAAACATGTGTGCAGAAAAAAAATGTTTGATGTAGTTGGAAAGTGCGACGATGAAGTGTGTAAAAGCACCACTTCTTGCTTGAGTGATTTGTTCCGAAATTACAAATTTTACTTGGCATTTGAGAATTCTAGTTGTCCTGACTACATCACAGAGAAAGTGTGGTCACGCATGCAAAACGGAATTGTTCCAATTGTCCTCGGAGGAAGCAATTACAAGATGTTTTTGCCGACGCATTCTTACATTGATATCAAAGATTTCGCGTCACCGAAAACCCTGGCGGCATACCTACACAAGTTAGATAACAATGACAATCTGTACAACGAATACTTCGCTTGGAAACAAAACTACACCTGCCAACCAGGGCTGCCAGGCAACGATCTCTTGTGTGACATATGTCGATTCATGAACAACAACCTAAACAAGGTTAATACCATCCCGGATCTCAACATATTTTGGAATAAAAAAATGTGTACATCCAATCAAGAATACTACGGCGGTATGATAGACGGTGTTTGATGTTTGATCGGTGTCTCTTGTATAAGCACATTTTTTTATAAAATACAAATGCGGCTGTGAAAGAGCCGAAGAAAGATAATCTAATACACGTCCGTCGATGATCTGAGAAGACGTTGAAGAACATCGAAGTGATTATTGGAATAATCCAAGAATTCATCGACTGTAACTGCACGACACATGGCAGAACGCGGCGATGCACCTACAGAACACGTAGTTTGAAATTACCGAAGGCCATGGGTGACTCTAGCAACAGGGGGTAGAATTTTTTTATTTTACTAACGCCTAATGTTTTTTTGTAAATGTCGAACTTCCTCCATTCATTTTTATTATGATTTCTGGAAAACGAAGAGGTTCTAGTTTGATATTTTTGACTTACACAACCATGTTTATTACAACTTGCAACTACCTTAGGCAGGTATAGCATTGTTTAGTTCAAACATATGGATAAAACATAGACAGTCAATAACTGAAACAACTTGTTTCATGTCGCAGAGAATACATACCTTCAGGAAAACATAATGCTTGTGTTTATCTTATAATGACTTGAACAAATGACTTTAGTGTGAATACCTGTCCCGCACCTGCAGCCATTTCGGGCGCATCGTTTGTGAACGATCTTACCGTTGGTCTATAGGAGCCCTTTCTAACAATTTGCCAACCACTGCCGTTCAGCCCACTGGTCTGTAGTTATCTGACATACTAATCGAACCCAGTTTATATAATGGCATAATGTTTGCTTCTTTCCATTCTAGAGAAACAACCCTCAATTTTAATTACAATTTGAAAAATGTTGCAAGCTGTATGCTAATTGGTCTAAAAATTCCAATATTAGTGTGTGGAGCGGGTGGGTTATAAACAGTTTCATCTGGCGCCGGACATCGATATTTTACGCTTCGGACCGAAATTTGTAATACACTGTTATCCTCATATCAATACTAAATATCAGCTATTGTTGTTTCGGATTACATTGTTAGTAATGATTCTGCGTCCGCCGCGGACCGGATATCCCGTGGTGTGGCTGACGTGAAAGCATGGCTAGCGTCGCGCTACATGCTTTTGAACGAGGCGAAGACAGTGGCGATACTGTTTGCAGCACCAAATATCCGTGTTCCACAGCCACCGCCTCTTCCCATCGACGTCTGCGGTTGCAACGTCACCACTTCCGCCAATATACGTGACCTTGGAGTACAGCTCGACTCCACGATGTCGATGGCCGCACACATTAGCCGTACGTGTCGGGCTGCCTACTCCCAACTACGTGGCATAGTGCGAATACGATCATCTCTCCCGCTTTCAGCGTGCAAGTCGCTTGTACATGCGCTAGACACGTCGCGATTCGACTTCGGAAACGCGGCCTTGTACGGCATTGCTGGAACCTTCTTGCACCGACTAGAGATGGTCCAGCAATCAGCTGCGCGTGTCGTCTTCTGCTTACGTAGGCGTGACCAACACAGCATGACGGCGGCACTACGAGAGCTGCATTGGCTACCTGTGGCGCAGCGAATTCAATTTAAACTGTTGACATTGATGCACGGCGTTGTGTATAAAAACAATATACAGTACCTTGCTGACCGTATATGCTCCCTGGCATACTCTTCGCTCTGCCGACCTCTTCCTCATGGTTGTTCCTAGAGATAACCTGGAACGGTACGGCCGACGCGCATTTTCAAGTGCAGGTCCCACCCTATGGAACGCTCTTCCAATAGATCCAAGAAGCCAACGTGACTCTGGACGTTTTAGGAGAGACCTGAAAATCTTTCTGTTTAATCGCGCTTTTTGTAATTTATTGTCCTTTTAAATACATGCATATATACATCTTAATGTTATATATGGCGTACATAATAATCGAAATGTGTAGTTGTGTTAGCATATGTAACTCATGTATTGTAATATTATAATGACAACGTAATGTATTCTTACGTCATGTTTAGTTTGTAAACACCCCTGAATCTATTTTGTAGAGATATGTGGTGTATAAATAAATTTGATTTGATTTATGTTTTTTTGAAAACGATATTCTCCTTCGCTGAACATCCTCAGTGCGCGCAATGTGACAGTGTTCGTCTATGTTAACATGAGATAGCAAGTACTTATTTACGTGGGAATAACCCAGTCATGCCGAGGGGGGTTCTAAAGAGACCACATATCCATGACCTCTCCACGCGCTAACAAAACAATTATAAAATAATCAGTTCTTTGTGTTATTACCACGGGAGATTAAGCCAACAAAGGGGAATAACAAAGTGATTTATCTCAAAATTGACATTACACCAGTGACGTCATTATCGTGAAGTTTGCCTTCTTCCAAAACTCCATGACTACAAACCAAACGTATGTGATCATTTCCTCTGGCGTTAGTTTTAACGTGGAAAAAATCAGTCATATGTTACTGGTCCCAATAGAGTCACCCGGGCAAGAGGAGAGGGAGATATATATATGACATTTGTGATAGACATATGTGATAGGTGTAACAGGTGTGACATTTGCAACATGTGTAACATGTGTGACAGATGTGTAACAGGTGTAACATGTGTGACAGATGTAGCGTGTAACAAGTGTAACATGTGTGACAGGTGTAAGCGGTGTGACATGTGTAACATATGTAACTAATGTAACATTTGTGATAGGTGTAACCGGTGTGATAGGTGTGATGGGTGTGACAGGTGTGATAGGTGAAACATATGTGAAAGGTGAGACTGAGGTAACCAATGTGACATGTGTCATTCTTGAGGTAGGCAGCAGTCGAACAATTAGACGTATGTTTTCGACTCTTCGCGCTGCCGTTTTGAAGTTTCGACAATTTCGTTCACTCGACGTTGCCTCAGTTTACTCACACATATAAATCAGCATACGGCAATGGCGGCGTATTGACAATAGTGCAATAGGCTTAACGCAGTAGTTACAGAGAGGCCAGAAAAGTCACGTTGGTATTGCAATGAACAGTTCTGCCTAGTGGTAAAGTGTTTCAAGCAATCGCATTAACTTGATAATGCGCTACAAAATAATTTACCTTTTTATATCAATTTACTGTGACATAATTACTTGACAGTGCACTTTGTAAACACATGGTTACTGGTTTAGTTTGCATGTACAATCTGGCGCCCATGTGACTCAAACAGGCCAGCACAGCTCTCAAAGTTCACGTACCCTCTCAGCCCAGGTGGCTCTAAAGGGACCACCTCAGGTGTAACATTTAGAAACACGCTACATTAATGAAACCGAAAATACATGTTATCATAACCAAATGGACTAATAAAATGCAATAAAAAATAAACTTTTTATGTTCAGTTTTTGGCATGAATGGTTAAATTAACCGTCCATTCGTAAGTGACAATGCATGTATAATAGGCCATGTTGATGTATGCGTGAAAGTGCACGACCTTTTATACGTGAGAGTGAACGTTCAAGTATACGTGAGAGTGCACGAGAGCGCATGGTCATCTAGGGGTGGAAATGCACGTCATTCTATAAGTGTGATGGCCCGTGCGTGAGTGCATGATATGTGTGTGCGTGTGCGTGCGTGTGTGTGTGTATGTTTGTGTGTGTGTGCGTGTGTGTGTATGTGTATGTGTATGTGTTTGTGTGTGTGTGTGTGTGTGCGTGCGTGTGTGTGCGTATATATATATATATATATGTGCGTGTGTGTGTGTGTGTGTATGTGTGTGTGTGTGTGTATATACATATGTGTGTGTATAGATCGTTTCCCTTACGAAGGGAAACGATCTAAAGGAAGACCAGTAAGACGGAGGAGAAACGATCAAGACGAGTACTGAAAAGGCATCAACTGGCAGAAGCTAGCGCAAATGTCAAATCTGGAAACGACATGCTGAGGCCTTCGTCCAATCACGGGAAACTACGGCTGCACAATGATGATGATGTTGATATATATATATATATATATATATATATATATTTATATGTGTGTGTGTGTGTGTATGTATATACATGTACGTATAAATAAATATATATATATATATATGGATATATATATATGTGTTTTTTCGTGCATTGAATTACTGACTAACTGTCTGAATGACTAAAGGTATGTCTGACTGAGTGTTTGACTGACTGACTGACTGAGACTGAATGAAAGATCGATTCGATACTGATTGATTCACTAACTCTCACAGTCACACACTCATTCATTCATTCATTCATTCATTCATTCATTCATTCATTCACTCACTCATTTGTCCATGGTGGTTTTGTGTGAGCCCGCTGTCATTCAGTGTTCAAACCTTACTCCTTCCTCACACTCCCTCGCCATTACACACACACGCACACACACACACACACACACACACACACACACACACACACACACACACACACACACTGTGTGAGTTAATGAGTGATTGAGTGCGTGAATGAATCAGTCAGTTATCCAGTCCGTCAGACAGTGAGTCAGTGATTCAATTAACGACAAATCATGCCTGGAAAACCTGATACCAATTCAGGACATAATACATTTACTGTAATGATCCAATTAATTGTGTGTTCTGATTAAATATGTTCCAATACAATGATATGCGGCCTGTTTACGATGACATAAAACATAGGTGTTCTTAAATCCGGCGTACTGTTACCTTGACACAAATGTCAAGCCAGTCCCACGTATTAACTCATCAAGTTGCCTTCAGTTCTTCGTAAACGCCGTTCATTGTAACTACGTTCATTCTGCATTGAGGACTTTCTTATGGCAGTTTCTGCGAAGGATTGTTAGCAAAACGCAATTTTATGTATCGATAATTGTCAACTAGAAACATAGCCTTGATGAATAGAATATTAGTAGTAAAACCGGCGGTTCTTAAAAATTGGGGCGGCAAGCTAATTGCAGTTGGCTGCCAGTTACATTCTGAACGTTTGTTTTTTTGTCCAGCGTCTATGTAACAGATGCATGCGGTACGAATAAGTGATGCCAAATGTCGCATGAATTTGGAACGCCGTGTAATATATCAAACTATAGTTCAAATTCACGAGACCTGTGGCGTAAATTGTTCGTTTCGCATTTAGGATATACAAGTCATATTTTGTGTGATTCCGCAGAAATTGCGCCATGCACCCACTAGGCAAAACTCGCTTCCTTGTTCAATTCACTCCAAATCGAAGCCTGACCAATACACATTCACTGATAAACATCGCTTAAATTAGCATTTCCAGGTACATTATATTGTATATTCGATTGTCTGCCTCCTAATTATTACCAGTATAAAGTAAATTAATAATATATTTCAAACATTATAGAAATCATACGATCTTTCCACCTCCTCCCGCCATCTTTGTTTTATATTAGCAAGGGTTGTCCTCTTGTCCTCCTTCTATGTCGAATGAACCAAAGAGCTGCGCTGATTTTGTGATTCTGATCCATTCTTTGTGCATCGGCTTGGAGACGTTGAAATCAGCTGAATTGTCATCACTGTCGTCACTCTCGTTAGCAATGACGACAGTCGTTGTGGCAATGAACAGCTGGTAGATATTACCATAGGACCAATCATGTGGAATATTCCTTAATAGGGAGTCTTTCCACCCCGCTACCGACAAAATTGGTGGTTGTACCAGCTGGGAAGGTGTTGCTTGCGATGTATTTGCAGGTCGTGCATGGACGGAGATAC